>PNEQ01046557.1:0-23380 GCA_003012365.1 Medauroidea extradentata | reverse complement strand
TCGTGTGTCGTGGGGTTTTACACGCAAATCACAGACGTGTGGTGTTACAGTAACCTTATTGTGATTGGTACAGTCAAATGAGAAACGTCACAGTTCAAAGGCACGCTGCCAATATCTATGAAGCAGAACTGCAGACGTGCACATAAGGCACTGGAACAAAGTGGGGCAAAATTCTTTTCGCGAAAAGTTCGTGTCTCTAACTATTCTCCAAAAAAGTTTTTTGTAGCATTACAAAAATGTTTTGTGAAATTTACAAAAAACTTGTACTTTTACAAATTTATTTGTATATTCACAAACATTTCTGTAAATCTACAAACAAATTTTGTATATTTACAGCTAATATCTGGTTCACTATAAAACAATTGTTTGTAGTGTTACGCAATTTTTTTTGGAAACTAGTTTCCAAATACTTTTTCTGTAAAAGTACGAAATATTTTGTAAAATGTGACAGGTCTCCTAGGTTTAGTTTATTTCAAATCGAAAAATCTGCTAATTAATATTTATTTTACTAGTTCATAATATTTGTAAACATTTTAAAAGGTTTCTGACATCTCACTTTTATTACCTGACTGTTAATGTTCTGATATTAGTTTACAAGATTTTCCTTGTAATTGTACAAATTTTTTGTATTATGTATAGTACAGACCCGGAAATATCGCGGGTTCAACCACCAGCCGGCTAGACTGCACAGTTCTGTATACACTATGTCCTCAGCTACTTGTACATTGCCTGCTGCTACAGTGAGTGGCCAGTTGTACATGTGGCAACATAGTGAGTGTTTTAAAACCGATTTTCTATTGGTTCACAGTTCTAAAGTATGAATTTCAGTAACAGTGGCACAGTCACGAAAAAAAATTCGCGTGCACAGGAGCTTGAAATGAATTCACGAAAATGTCGGGTCTCTGGTCATTAGAGACGGCTTCACTCAGCTTTACACAACGACATGAACTGGAGAACAAATCTGCCAAGGCCTGTGTAACGGAACCGTCCCAGCATAGCCGGGAGCGGTATCGGTAACCCGAAACCAGGATGACCTCTATCTAATCTAGGTCCTCTGTTTCCTTTGCCCAATTATTTTCGGTATGTAACTTTATTAATTGCACTGTACTTGTATCATTGCAGTGGCCGGTTAGCACATTAAAATATATCCCAACACATAGGCATACAGCAAATGACATTTGGTGAAAATAATTTTTGATCCATTTGGATTTAGTAAATTATGTGTATAGCCATAGCCATAAGTAGAAGGCCGCGGCCTTCTACTAAAGATGGCTATGGTATAGCCAGTGATATTTTGTGAAAATTTCTGCAACAATTTGTTTCATTGTCTTATGTGCACATACGCAGCACTGCTTCATGGCCAGTGATGGGATGTTTGTAACTGTCATTGTGACGTGGTTCTACCAGCACATAACAGACGTGAGGTATTGTAGTACCTTGTTCTGGTTGGCGAAGTCAAATGTGTAACGCTTGTGCACTAATACACTCTGCCAATAACCATGAAGCACATCTGCAGATGTGCTCGTAAGGCAACGACACAACTTGGTGCTATATACTTTTCAATATAAACCACTGGCTCTTAAATACGAGCACAGCTGCACCTTTGCGTCATGGTAAGCTATTGGATGTTTTACTATCATATAAATAAAAATGCAATCCTAGACAATAGGTTTTGCCAACTTTCTGAGCAAAAAATTTTTTTCGATTAACGAGTACTTCAAGAAGAATATCTGATACCGTTATCTCGTACATTTAATTAAGGCTATACTGACTTTCAAAAAGTGTAGATCTCAATTGAAGAATTCGACGTTGATTTATCTACCACGCCCTCTTAAGGGCGTCCAAGTGGAAAAACATTATACATTTATATTTATATGAGACAGTGTGAGTTTAGTAGACTTTTTTTTGCGAGTATATTTTTCTCTTACAAAAAAAAAATAGCTCAGCCAGTTTTCCCATAATGGCATTTCAAAATCAAAATTTGCATGTTTTTAGTTCATACACCACCCGAAAACCAATCAACATAACGAAACGAAATAATTCGCAGTATAAGTGCATGTCACTGGCTAGGGCATTACGTATAGAAAACCCATTCAAACAATGCTTTTAAATTTTTTTAAAAAAATTCAGAAATGTTATTTTTTTGCTACTTTTATATATTTTTTAAATTCAAATATTTTTGTATTTGATTTTTATACACTTAAAACCGTAGCCCATGACACGTAGTTTGAGTGCGAATAATCTATTTCCATTACGATGATCGGTTTTAGGGGGCGCATGAACCACAAACATGCAAATTTTGACTTGAGAAATACCATTATGGAAAAACTGGCTGAGCTATTTTTTTTTTGTAAGAGAAAAATGCACTCGCAAGAAACGTCTACTAAACTATCACTGTTTCATACACACATGAAATTATGAATTTTCCCAACTTGAACGACCTTAAGAGGGCGTGGTACGTAATTCAACGCTAAATGCATTAATCTACAACTGTAGGTTTCTTGAAGCCAATTTGCGAAAATTAAACAATAGCAATCCTAGACAATAGTTTTAGCCAACGTTTTAAACAAAATTGTTTCCAGCGTTACGAATTTCTGAGGCACAATCTCTAACTGCGGAACCTCGTGCATTTAACTGCGGTGCAAGAGATCACGCGTAAAGAATTAGTAATTCTGGATAAATGTTTACTCATAAAGTTAGCATATACCATTATCTAGGATTGTCATTGATTATTTTATCCATATTCGTTTCGAAAAAAGCGCAGAAATGTATTGATGTTTTCAGCGATTGTTTATATACCACACACACACTCTTAAGGTATTGAAACAAGTTGTTGCAAAATTAATTTTGTCAAAAATCAGAAGGTCTACATACTCTCTCCCCCCTGCCCACTCCTACTGTTTTATGCCTTCCTCGCTGGCCTCAAACGCGCTCGGCAAGAGCTGCTGATGAGTTGCGGCAAACTCTCCACGCGGTGTGTGGTCGTCGCTAGGGAGACTCACCCACGCCTTTCGGGAACAGAAGCTGCGAGGAATTGTCGGTTGTTACGTCTGTGTAGAGAGGGGTGGGGGTGGAGGGAGCGAGGAATCCTCGGCCAAGCCTGGACAAGGGCTGCCAACAGTCGCTGTCGACATTCCCTCCTCATTCCCCCCTTGCCAAAACGTCGAGGGGTCAAACCACCCCCTTTGGAGGCCGTAGCACAGCCCGCCAGATACCGGAGAACTTTTCGAAACAATCTCTAGTCCGACCCGGGTGAAACCATACCTCGGCAGCAGTTCTCGGCACGGCAGCTGAAACCCTCCCCCCTTCCCCACGTACCCCGTCCCTTCAGCCACCAGTAACTTCAGAGCTGTGGCCGATGATGCCGCGAGTGTGGGGCTGTGATTGGATTGAATTCCGTAATTAGTAACATCGCGCTTGCATCGGTTGGAGAGACTCCTGCGTGTTTCCGGCCCAGGTCTCTTCGAAACATGTCACGTGAAACCTTGAAAACATCTTACAACACCGTTAATAATAATTTTGTCTTCTCTTACACTTAACCACGCATTGAAGAAATAACTTACACTTAAATTGTTATGTGTATACATTAGTATGGAATTTGTTTTGTTAATGCACACAGACGCATGTATTTACTTCTACTTTTATTAGAGAGAGAGAGAGAGAGAGCAAAGTACATTATTAATAACGGTACTCATCTAAAACTAGTTAAGACTTAAATTAAAAATGTTAAAAATATCGACTCACAGGATTCTAAATTTCAAATCGATCAGATCGGTAGAATTACTCACATTCACTGAAAAAAGACTAGAAAATAACTGACGGTCTTCAAATGGCAGAACAGATTTCCTTGAATCATAGCTAGGAATACTCTCGATCAAGTCAGCTTTCAAGCAAAAACAAACCGCATCAAAATCGGTCCATCCGTTTAGAAGCTACGATGCCACAGACACACAAATACACAGTCAGACACTTCAAACTTATAAAACCCTTATCCTTGCGTTGGGGGTTAAAAAACTACAGATAATAATAAACAACTAAACATCTAACACCCTCTATTATCCTTATAAAGCACACAGATTTATAAAATTATAACCAATAATAAATCAATCTCACAAAACATAGCTTACACAAAGACAACTCACGCACGCGTACACAAACACACACACTCATACAGACAGATCAACAATGTAACTTGTTTTAAGTTGCGGTTTCTAGATCGGAACAGGCGAATATGTTCAGTGATTGCCAGTGAGTAGGCTATCTTCCCGGTCACACGTGGAGCCCAAGTGTGAATTTGTGAGTAATTGCTTTATACCAGTGGATTTTTACTGATTAAAAAAATTAACTGATTTATTGTTAATAGAATAATAAAAGAGAAAACTTGTCAATCTGCTAATCTTCACTGAGTCAGATATAGAATGCATGTCTCATCTCAAAGAATCAAGAGTTTGTGTGTGGTGTGCATTGTATTCACTTGGCAAGACATAACACATTCCCTGTTATAGGTAGTTAGGAATAAAGTGAGCATTCAAAAAAACCCTGATAAAGTTCTATTTTCAGCCAATTCGTATCTTTACGTGCGTAACGTCTAACGACAGTAATTGTCTTACATCTCTGGACACGTCACTTAATGTTTACGCGTGTAAAATAAATAGTGCAGCAGGTAGAAACCTTTATAGTTTGATAAAAAAAAGTTGTTTATTTGTATGAAACACATATATGTAACATTTAGTTCATTTTATTTCAGTACTGCTGTATTTAAACAGGAAAATACATGGAACTATGTGATGCAATTCACTGCCAACCATACAAGCGGTGAGGTAACTATTGTTGGTGTTGAATTGTATGCCGTAAACGGCTAGTGATTTTTTTCAAAGGTTAAATCTTAAGTGCTCACTTTATCCCGAATAACCTATAGGTAGAGCCCGGAAAATTTCGCGGATTCAATTATCCGCATGCTAGAATCCATTGTACTATGCATATTCAAGAGTCGTCTATTCGTTCATCGCCAGCTGTTACACTGAGTAGCAGCTAGTGGACAAATAGTCGGGGCTTGAATATGCATACGGTAGTTGATTCTAACGTGGTCATTGAATACGCGAAATTTTCCGGACCCTACCTATAGGAATATTTTGAAGACTTGGAAGCCTATGACAAAGTATTACTCGGACTACCATTCAATTGAAAATGTCTTTGCCCCTGACGGAGTAACTTACAAAGACGAGAGTTCATTGCGTCGCTAGTATTCATAAGCAATACTACTGCAAATATATGTTAACAATCAATTTAAAAAAAATATTTATGTATGTTAGTAAAATTAGCTGACTACGCTAAGCTTCAAAGAAATGTGGTAAATGTATATGTTTACCTTTTGTTATTGATGTACACCCAAACAGTGGCGTTGCCAGGTTTTGTGCAAAGGGAGGGGGCTAACACCATAATGTCACAGAATATTTAGGTATACAGAAGTGAAACAGCTGGTAGGAAAGCGAACTCAGTCACACACGCCAGCAAAATGGCTTCCCTGGCCAGCAGCATGGCGGAGACGCCTACCGCCAATCAGCGTAAGGTGGCTGCCCTGCTAGCAAGGCAGCCAGGCCAATAGGAAACCTGCCGTAACATGCAGGAGCCAAACAGACACGGGGCTAGTAAGCGACAGCTTTGGGCAGCCAATAAGTGGCGGAGTTCACCCGTATCAAAAGAGCCAACACATTGTTTCATGTCTGTATTACTATTTAGTCTGTGATAATGTCTTGTTACTACTGTTTTTGCGATAAATAAATAAATAAATATATATATAAGCTTAAACGAGAACACATATCAAAAATATATTAAGCGGTTTTGTTTAAAATGGTTTTAGCCACGTGATAGTTTTTTTTTTTTTTTTCAAAACAAGAAATTGTAAGGTTTGCACTAAAAGTCAACTAATTAGAATTTCGTTGATTACATAATTATCTAAAACCATAGTATTTACTGCCTTAAAAAACAGCCTAAGTTGTGAAGATGAGTTTAAACATAATTTGCAAGCATATTTTTTTTTAGATCTGCTCTCGTTTACGCGTAAAAAAATTAATGCCGTTAAATAAAGTAAAAACAAGAAGCATGCAGGCCTTAACCCGAGAACAATATGACGAACGCTGATCACTCTTTTAAAGTGGGTGGTCTGGGGGACGCCCCCAACCCGGGAATATTTGGATTTCATGGTGCAAAATAGTGTTATTTTAGCAATTATTCGTAACAAACTTTGAATATTATACTGGTCAAGATGGTTTTAATCTTTTAATATGATTTTGTTTTCAATTTTTCGTGTCTAGTGGGGGCGTTACAAACCCCCAAACTTCCTCCCCCTGGCTGTGCGACTGTCCTCAACTGAATGGGTCAATACTATAGATCGGTTAGGATAAAGTGAGCATTAAAAATTTAACCTTTGTGAATCATCACTACCCGTCACAGCATTGAATTCAACATTAATATTAGTTGCCTTAATCCTTTTGTGGTTGGAAGCGAATTACTGAATATAACTCTGTTTTTATTTTCCTAGTTTAATACAATAATACTGAAATAAAATTAAATAAAATCGACATACTTCCATTTTATGTCATTAATTATTTTTTTTTTTTTTTTTTTTTTTTTCATCGAACTGTACAGGTTCTTCCCGGCAGCGCAATTTATCTTAGACGCGCAAAGATTAAGGGCCGAAACTATAGACCTCTTTCAAATGACAACAAACTGCTCACCAATGCTTTCTCTATGGGGATAGCAGTTGGTTGTCGTTCGAAAGTCGTTTATAGATACGGCCTTAAGTGTCGTGCCAAGAGAGGTTAGATATTTCCCGTCGTTAGCTGTTACGCGCGGAAAGATAAAAATTTGCTGAAAATAGAAATTTAGCAGTGGTTTTTTTAGAGTTCACTTCATCTCGAACCGCTTATAAATCTGTTGCGCCGCTATTGATCGTTTGCAAAAAAAAAAAAACACCTATAAGCATGTGAGCCGTGTTACATAACTAGTGCTACTTTCTCTATGTAACGATCTTTGCACCAACATGTTTAAAAGTCTTACGTGCACATCTGCAGTCATGCTTTCTGCTTCGTGGTCATTTTTCAGTTAGTAGAATTTATTTTACGCTCTCGACATCTTGGGAGTTATTCTACCCGCAAATTGCAGACGTCCTGGTGTCACAGAAAACTTATTCTCATTGGCGTAAATACATGCTGCCAATAACCATAATGCACATCTGCAGACGTGCATTAACACGGCATTGAAAGTTGCTGCGAAATAATTTCCACAAAAAATCATTGGTTCTATATAGGGTAAACCTACCTTATTTCGTGATACTAAGATTTCGAACTTCAGTAACAGAAATATGTGAAACTATTTAATTGTTATCTTATATGTGATATAAGTCGTTCGGGATAAAGTGAGCACTAAATATTCAACCTCAGAAAAATATCACTAGCCAATACTGAATTTAATTCTGCATTAACTCTAGTTGTGTTAGTGCTTGTATGGTTGGCAGCGAAATTACGGAAAATACTTCCGTGTATTTTCCTATTTAAATGCAGTAATACAGAATCAAAATCAAATGAAATCAACATATATGTATTTCATATAATTAATAAACATTTTTTAATCTAACAACATCGATTCATACTGACTGCGTAGTTTATCTCACACGCGCAAACATCAAGTGACATGTCCAGAGAGGTTAGACATTTCCCATTGTTAGCCGTTACGTGCGGAAAGATACGAGTTGACTGAAAATAGAACTTTGGCACGGCTTTTTGGAGTGCTCACTTTATTCCGAACCACCTTTACATTGGTCAGTTACTGCAGAAACTACATATGCCTGCTCTCTGTTGGTAACATAGTGAACTAGTTGTATAGGTGTATAGAGTTTTCCCAGTTTTGTGAAGCCCGCTAAGTGGTTTATCGCCATATGAAGATATATCACTATAGGCCGTTCGGAATAAAGTGAACACTAAATGTTTAACCTTTGAAAAATATCACTAGCTGTTACTACATACAATTCAACAATACCGATAGTCTTTTTACTGCTTGTATGGTTGGCAACGAAATAACACAACATAGTTCCGTGTTTACTCGTATTTAAATACAACAATACTGAAACAAAATCAACCGACAGAGATAGAATTGTATTTTATATAATTAAAAACCTTTTTTTTTATCAAACTACATATGTACCTATCGACTGAACAATTTATCTTACACGCGCAAACATAAAGTGACGTGTCCCAGGAGGTTAGACTTTTCCCGTCGTTAACTGTTACACGCGGAAAGATACGAATTGGCTGGAAATAGATCTTTAGCAAGGCTTTTTCGAGTGCTCACTTTATTCCGAACTCCCTATACGTATGTTCAGTTTACTATACAAATCCGTTGTCCATTCATACAAGACACACAACGCTATGTTATATAGTTTTTAAATTTTATTTACGGGAATCCCTCGTAATCTTCTAGTATTTCCTAACGATTTCTTCTAAATACGGTAACTACGATCGGGCAATTTTATTTGAACACAGTCAATTCAGAAGCCAATGGTACGAAAGTCGACCAATCATGAACGCAACATATTACAGGGAGTGTGTCAGATTTTATATAGACCAGTATGACAGTTGTCAGTGAGAATATAGCATGGGGGTGAGAATATACGGTATGTTGCATAATTGCATGTCAATATTTTGAGGGGACAATTCTCACGTCGAGAGGAATAGAAAATGTTGTATGAACATGGGTCCGAAATTGAATCTTTTCAGAACAGTTCACTGTATTTGACGTACTGTGCATGGCACATGGGATGGATCGGGTTACTGTGAATTGAATATGTCTAGCATATGTAACTGCTAATAACTAAAGACAGGAAAAATTCGCGGGTTCGCTGACCTGTAGGTATATCCAATGATTTTTGGTGAAACGTATTCTGCAACAATTTGTTTCAGTGTCTTACGTATACACCTACAACTCTGGTTCGTGGTTATTGACAGAATATAATAGGGCAGAGGCTTGGCTCATTTGACTGCACCAACAAGAACAATGTTACCACGACACCACACGTCCGTGATTTGCGGGTAGGACCCCGAGACGCTGAAAGTTAAAAACTTCCAATCACAGACCAGGTGTTTAAATTACGCTTTGAAACAAAATATAGCAGAATTCTTTTCACCAAAAATCACTGGCTATACCTGTAGGCTAGCCTGCAAGAATATATGTGAACTGAAGCAGATAGTAGCTTTTCATTAACTGCTCGCTGACACTGTGAAGAAACACGATTCGACCTTCGTTTCCTTGCTTCTTCATTATTGGCTCAACACTCTCCTGAAGGAGTGAAATAAAGCAAGAGCCAAATTGAGAAAGTGTCACGAACTAATAGTTGTTTGAATGCTTCCATGCGTCCTGCAGAAAACACGAATTTATCATGTACCTACTAATAAGAGATGTGATGGCTTTCGCCTTGAGCGATTTCGGGAAATCAGGAAATACCGAGTTCAGGATGGCCGTGGCCGTGTTGTCGTTGCGACACCACCCGCTTTATAATGAAGTTCATAAATTTACACATAATTAGTAGAGACTGGAAAAATGCATGACTTCATTATCTTGCAGACTAGCCACCAAGAAAGTCTACACTCTAAAATATTTTTGTAAACTTTACAAGGATTTTCTTTGTACAAGTCCTAGCAAAACTACAAAATTTTTCTTTGTAAAATCATTACCTTATAAAGTCACATAGGTAAACTTTGAAATACTACAAAAGATTTCTTTGTACCTATATACCGACAGTGTAACGTTCCCTACTTAGGGGCTAGCACCTCAACCACTGGTGATGGTAACAAAATTACAATAACAAGGTAAGGTGGGTGGCGAATCCCTATAGATTTGCAAGGGCGCTAAGGCAAAAGTAATCCTCACTCAAAAGTAAATCAAACTCGTAACTTCAAACACCTCAGTAAAGTAATACCAATCAAACATCAATAGCAGCAAGCATAATCACATTAATGTTCCAATCATGAAAAGGTATACTGTAACTGCAACTTCAAAGAAAGATCAAATATCGGGTTCAATTCCAACAGGGATTTATTCAAAACTCAAGATCAAATAACAAAACATCAACATAACCATTAACCATTTATGTAACTGAAAAAATCAGCAACACAAGCCAAAATTTTAGAAATGAAAACTATGAAAGTACAGACATAACATTAAACATTAACTTTATGAATTACTCTAAACAGGCGTGCAATAGTAACAGTTAATCTGTCAATCTGAACTATTATACTCAGTAAAGCCCTAATTGAGAGTACTGCAAAAGGGTGTAGCGAAAGACAAAGACAAATATTACATACGTGCTAGCCCTATCATTATAGGAAACTAACTTCAACAATAATAAAAACAATGCTAACTGAGTACCATGCCTCAGTAGCGAATACACAATACGACCACGAATCTGAAAAAACTCCTATACTTATAGGCAGGGGGACACACGCCCCGAAACACACATACACCACGGGGACACCGCCCCAAGACACATACAGCAGCAAAATCTACCGAGTCCCATACCTCGGTAGTATGCATACAATACCTATCACCCTAGCACAGCCTCATAAACCGGGCACATACGGTGCATGAAAATTTCCTCAATCCAAATATTACAAATTATCTGCTATAAATTTACTTTCTCTGCAAAGGTCTAACCTTGAAAATTACAAGCCAGCAATTATTAATTAACAAATACAAACCAAACTAAAACTATTTAAATGTCTGCCCTTTCTCTCTCTCTCTCTCTCTCTCTCTCTCTCTCTCTCTCTCTGAATGTTGAAAATATAGAAGTTACCAGAAGTTAAACATTGAAAAACCCGAACGCGAAAGTTAACCTGAATTACTGAGTAAAAAGGAGAAAAAACACGAACAGCAAAACACGAACGAAACACTAGGACTTGGGCCATAATGCTACAGAACTTCAACTCAAGAAAAATAACAAATAACTAAATAGGCGCCGAAAATTAATCAATTACAAGTCCTGCAGCATAACAACCCATTCCACATTTACGATAACGAATAATAAGACTGACACTTACATTTCACTGGAAGCCGATTGAACGCACATACAAGAAATCCTGGGGTTTAAATACAAACAACGAGGATGAATATAAACCCAGAAATAGTCCGCCCAACATGGCGGAGCAACAGTAACACACAAAAATTACAATAAAATAATTATTACGAATAAGCCTGAAAATACATAAAGAAAACTAAATACAAACTTTGTGCAACTCGGTGTTTAGAAAATTAACTACATATTACCTCACTTTATAAATTTCAGATATTGACAAGAAAAAGAATTATAATAACACGAAGAACAGTTTCTTGATTACGGCGCCGTTCACTTGAGTGCGCTAGTGTAGCGGGAAGTTAGTTGGACTCTCTGCGCCTGTGTCTCAGCTTAATTCACACCAAGTCTATGGTGGTGGAACGCCATGTTTACATACTGCATCGTAAAATGTTCCGAACTGATACAAGTGGATTGCTGGATCACAAGGTACGTAAATGTTTGTATTGACGTGAAATGTTCAAAACGTAGCTGCAGTGAATATACAGATGTAAAAATAAAGTCGATAAATAAGCAGCTGGAAATTTGAAGTGTCCCAAATTCTCGGGCGACGTAAAAACTTGCCGGTCAAACCGACAGTTCCTACAGTGTTTATTTATTTATGTTATATTTGACAAGGCACTACTTTGTGGTTGTACAAACTTTTGTAAATGTTGAGAAATTTTTCGTGTAAAATTATTAGTTTATTATGTTAAAAGGATTCTGTTAAAAAAACTAAGCAAAAATATGTAGTCTTCCAAAATCGTAGGTACGCCGGAAATTACTTATGCAAAGATCACAACTTCGGGAAAGCATTTTTCTGGAATAAAGTGAATGTTTATATTAATTGGGTTCTTTAAAAGAAAAAACATATTATTGAACTGTACACTGAATGTATAGAAATAAATGAAGGTCGCTCAGTACAAAAGGCACAGTGGTCTAGGGATAAAATGCGTGATAACTGAGCGTGGGGAGCATGGTTCGAAAATTAGTACCTCCACGTGTATTTTTTTTTATTTTCAAAATAATTGCATGTAAACATCCTGTATTCAAAAGTTATTTGATAAATAAGTTCAGTGTTATTTATGAAATAAAATGAGGGTTTAAATTTTTTTTCTTATTGAAAGTACAACTACAAGGCTATTCCTTGTAATTTTACAAAAATATACTTTGTATTTTATTACAAGGATAAACCTTGTAGTTTAACAAGGAATTTCTTTGGCAACTGGGTTTCCATGAATTTTCTTTGTAAAAGTACAACTTTTTTTTACCATGTATATATTCCAGCAGACAAAAGCTGCTCGTTAGGGGCGCACATCAGTAGCCCTAAAGTCAGTAGCCCTAAAGTCACTAGCCCTAAAGTCACTAGCCCTAAAGTCACTAGCCCTGAAGTCAGTAGCCTAAAGTCACTAGCCCTAAAGTCAGTAGCCCTACAGTCACTAGCCCTAACGTCAGTAGCCCTAAAGTTAGTTCCCCTAAAATTATTTTAGGGCTTGTGACTTTAGGGCTATTGATTTTAGGGCTACTGACGTGTACCCCTCGTTAGTACGGACCCCTGATATTAGCGAAAAGAACTTTGCCCCACTTGGTTTCAGGGAATTACGTGCAAAGCTGCTTCTACTTCATGATTATTGGCATCGTGTCTATGTGAAGTGATGTCTCTCATTTGACTTTGCAATCACAATAACGTTACTACAACATCACAAGTCTGTGATTTCATAGTAAAACACCAAGACACGTCAGAGCTAAGACGTCCAATGACTGATTATGAAGCAGAGCTGCAGACGTGCACGTAAGTAACTGAAACAAAGTGGGGCAAAAATTTTTCCGTGAAAATTAAGGGTCCCTAATAATTAGCTGTTCGCTAACTCATTTGTATAAAGTATGTAGAAGTAAATTTTTATTACTGGCTCAGAGACTTCCAGGGAATGTCAAAGAAGTCAAGGACCAAATGCGAAAATGACACGAACATGTAGTTGCTGGGATTCTAGCGTTTGCGTAGAAGAAAACGCGAATTTTTCAAGTCTCTAATAATTAGGTATGAAAAGGAATATTGCGAGAGTTAAGTGACTAGCGTGTTACAATCCACTGACGTGTTTGTTGCACTCAAGACACGACTATTTCTCAAATAGCCGTTACTAAGGTTGATTCTACAACAGGTTAGAAATATCAATGCTAAAAGTTTGGCACAGGGAAAATTTCTGCCGCTTGAGCGCTGGTATCGGTAATGGATGAAAACTGATCGATCACAGAGTTTTCCTGAATTTTAAGTTAGTACATAAAGTATGTAATTTAAAACGCGAAATTGGTTTATTTTCAATTTGAAATTAAGTTAAATGAATTCTGTCATTTCCAAGCCTATTTAAATTTAATTTTACTATAGCCCCTTGAGAAACTAGCGGTAGAAATTTTCCCTGTGCCAAACTATTCCATATGAGGAAACATTTTATTTCTAACCTGTAGTATAATTAATCTTACCGCTACTCACTAGAAGAGTAGGCAATGAATGTATAGAGGAGGCCTGAGTATGCATAGGACAGTGGAGTCTAACATGAAGGTAATTGTACTCCCGGATCATTCATTTCCATAAAATTAAGAACGATTATCTTTAGATAGCAGAAATAGTTGATTGTCTTAGGGCTTTATTATAACTAGTGCCATAAAATATTCGCGAAAAGAATTAAGCTCCTGTTTGTTTAATTACCTTACGAGCATATCTGCAGCTCTGCTTCATGGTCAGTGATTGGCTGTTTTAACTCTCACGTCTTTTGGGGCTCTACCATAGCCATCTTGAGGGCATGGGCCCAAGTTTCTTCGCATTTAATGTCAATTATTTTTTAAAACATAAATGGGAGCCGATATCGTAAAATCGCTTCGCAACTTTGTTATGACTTGTTTCAACTGCATACTCTAATTTTGTCGAGTCAGAAGACTGCAAAATAGTTGTTAATTAGTTAATTAATGAAATTTCCTTTTAATTGACAAATTAGCTATGCTTATCGTACAGCTTGTCTCGAAAAATTACATTGCATAGTAAAACCAATTTGCCAAAAAGTTACGAAACAATTTTACGATGTTGACTCTCGTATGGATTTTAAAAAATAATTCTCTTGAAAATCGAGAAACTCGGGCCCAAGCCCTTAAGTAGAAGGCCGCGGCCTTAGATCTGGCAACCCTGGCAGGAAGGGTCATTTTTAACACTTCCTTTAGCACTCCAAAGGCAATGGCTGTACCAGATTCGTTATCCTGCTCTACATACTGACGAATCAGGGGAAGCCTCTGCCTTTGGATAGACAAAGGAGTGTTAAAATGACCCTTCCTGCCAAGGTTGCCAGATCTAAGGCCGCGACCTTCTACTAAAGATGGCTATGGCTCTGCCCGTAAATCTCAGATCTGTCATGTTGCAGGAACCTTATTGTGATTGGTGCAGACAAATGAGAGTCATAACTTCACAAAGTCGCACTACCAATAACCATGAAACACGGCTACAGATGTGCGCGTAGGACACATGAAACAGATTGGAACAATATTCATTTCACGAAATGTTCACGGCCTTAATTATAACATGTCTAATCTATAGAGACCTGAAAAATTCACATTTTCTTTTAGGCGCAAGCTAGAATTCCAGCAACAATAGGTCTGTATCACCTTTACAAAAGGCCGTTGACTTACTCGACACACCCTGTAAGCATCTGAGCCAGTAATAAAACTGTAACTGAGTACAGGTTCATTTCACTGTGTCAGCGGGCAGCTAATAAATAGAGGCACTATTATTTCGCGTATTCATCTGGTAGCAGCTTAGACTTCTCAGCCCTATACACGCACCGGTCACAGTCGAGTATTCATTGGCTTCTAACCGTACACGCAGGTACCACGTGTGTTCACAACTATATATTTCATTATTTATTACTAGGGCCTGGTAGTTTTCGCGAAAAGATTTTTGCCCCACTTTGTTTCAGTGCCTTACGTGCACACCTGCAGTTCAACTTCATGGCTATTGACAGAGTGTTTTTGTGCAGAGTCGTTATTCATTTGACTGTGCCAATCAGTACACGGATAACTGCCACACATCCCGTCTGTGATTTGCGGGTTTAACCTCCACACGCTGGGTGTTACGGCATCCAATCACTGACCACAAAGCAGAAATGCAGGTGTGCACGTAAGGTACTGAAACAAAGTGCTGCAAAAATCTTTTCGCGAAAATTACCGGGCTGTATTTATTACCGGTTTGCAGTCGTCAAATGTATAACAGAACAATTGTCGTCCAATCACAGTAATGACAGTGAAGTATACATCATTGACGTTTAACCTGACATAGAATAAATACGCGAAATACTCGTACCTCTACTAATAAACAGCTGCTGTCTGCACGGTTTTACATACATTATTGCAGGCTAGCCTATACAGGTCAGTGAAATCGCGAATTTTTTCCGGTCTCAATAATCAAACAATTTTAAATTGTTACTGGAGTGTCCCAATCTGACTGGACCAATGATTCGTCTTCAAACAACTACACAGCCATTCTCCAGTCACAGACTAAACAGTAATACAGACGGGAAATGACGTGGCGGCTCAATTGATACGGGCGAACTCTACCGCTTATTGACTGCCCAAGATTGTTAACGCAAGCCCCGTGTATGTTTGGCTCCTGCATGTTACTACAGGTTTCGTATTGGTCTGGCTGCCGGCTAGCTGAGCAGCCACCTTACGCTGATTGGTGGTAGGCGTCTCCGTCATGTTGCTGGTCAGGGAAGTCATTTTGCTGGAGTGTGTGACTGAGTTCGCTGACCTACCGGCTATTTCAGTTCTGTAGTCTTTATAATTCTGTGCTCCAATCATATACAAGGTGAAGACGGCTAACTCTGTTTTGCAAAATACGAAAAGATTCCTGCAATTTTCCAGTAGCTCTACACCAGTGGCGCGACGTGAAGTGTTCTATGGCAAGCGATTATCGGCAGTGACTATACACAACTCTCAGTTGCCTGTATAACATTTAGTCTGGTAAAGAACGACACACTCATAACCAGTAGCGTGTAAGAGTGCGAGGAACATATTCTTCAATAAAACACCTACATGCGCAGTAAAAATTTTATACTTAATAAAAAAGGTTTTTTGGAAACCAGTTTCCAAAAAAATTTTCGGTCACACTACAAAGTCTTTTTGTAAAAAAAACCTGTATATTTACAAACTTCTTTGCATATTTACAAACATTTCTGTAAATATACAAACAAATTTTGTATATTTACAGCTAATATTTGGTAATGTTTACAACACTTTTTTGTAGTGTTACAAAAAAAATTTTTGGAAACTAGTTTCCAATTTTTTTTTTTTTTTGTAAAATTACGAAGTGTTTTGTAAAATTTATCAGGTCTCCTAGGTTTTTTTTTGTTTCAAATCAAAAAATTTGCTCATTAAAGTTTATTTTACAGGTTCGCAAAGGTGTTTACGATATTTGTAACCACTTTAAAAGGTTTCTGACATCTTACTTTCATTACATGACTTATTATGTTCTGATATTAGTTTGCAAGATTTTCCTTGTAAATGTACACAATTTTTTTACTGTGTGGTCAAAGTGGATAGTCGAATCTTCTACTGCTTGCCTTGAAACACGACCACGACTCGCCACGGCTCTACATATTATGAAAGTATTCCACGCGATAATTCAAAATGGAGCCGCTGGTGAACGCAGCCTGATTCCAGGACATAGACCTCGCCGACAGCGCAGCGTGTGAACTGGTATTTTGTGATTGTTTCCGGCCATCCACCTGCGCTCCCAACTCCCAAACTCGTCAGCCGACAACGAGCTGCGCCGGCGAAGCCCGGGGAAATTAGCCTTGAGCGGGTGGCGGCGAATGGTGAGAAGCGAGAGAAAAAGTTTAGCCCTCTCACGCGCACACGCTCTGTCTGACGGAGAAACCCCCGCAATGTTCAGGCATCAAAGACGCCGGTTACCTGGAGAAGATTCGTCAGTTTGAGACCTAGACACGGAGCTGTAAGAGCCAATCTTTCTCTACAACGATTTTTGGATAAAATACTTTGTAATATGCATTTCACGGAAAAAAAAAAAAAAAAAAAAAAAAAACGAATTTCGAATAAAGACAGAATGCCGTTGTTAAGGGCGCAATCTACCGCAATGTTCATCACAATGTTTTTATTTTTCATTTGTACCAGATTCTTTTTCCTTATTTTATACACAATTGGGATCTTATGAAATATTTTTATCTCCTATAGTTTTCGCGTAATAACTTGTTAAAGTCAAATTTCGCATGTGTTTCCGTTCTAAGGACTACAATAAAATCAACGGATATACCAAACTGAAAAAAAATTCACAGTGGATAAAGACATCGCAGGCTACAATGTCACGCACATAAAAACAAAGAACAAAATATTGTCGTATTTACATAAATATGCTAAATTTCTAATTTGAAAAATTCTATAATTTCTAAAAAATAATTACAAAAATATTTTATTTTGTGGTTAAACACAGCTGAATTTACAGTCTACAACATCGTTATTCGCTGAGAATTTTTTCAGTTTGGTAAGTGAGTTGATTTTAGTGTCGTGCTTAAAACGGAAACATGCAAATTTTAGCTTTAACGAGCCATTACGCAAAAACTATGCGAGGTAATCAAATTTTTACAAGAGGAAAATTTGGTCACATTTTGTGTCAAAAACAAGAAAAAAATAAACTGTACAAATACAAAAATAAAAACACGGTGATAAAAATTGCTTTACACAGTGCCCTTGAGGTTGTCGCCTACCTGCGCGTTAGAGGTTCAGAAACGACGGAGTTATAAGGGTGACCGCGAAGCTTGCATCAAATCCCGCATTGCCTCAACGTTGCAAAATTCCATGACAATATTGTAGGGAAAAAATACTCACGTGTAGAGGAACGAAAAGTGTTAAATGAACATAGGTTCAAACACTAACCGTTTCTGCGCTACAGTTGGCAATACATGACGTATGGTTGATAGAGCGCGGGTAGGATCATGTTGCTGTGGGGCATCATTACAGCAGTACATAACATGCTACTATGCCACACACTACGCTACTAACACACAGACAGTAGGAACAACTGTGACACAGCAACATGATCCTGCCAGCGCGCTATCAACCATACGTCATGTATGCCAACTGTAGCGCAGGAACGGTGCGTTTTTGGACCTATGTTCATATAATACTTTTCGTTCCTACACGTGAGGACTGTTTCCCTAGAATATTGACATGAAAATTTGCAACAGTCTGTATAATACAAGCTGTCTGCCGAACAGTTTTTACTATGGGACATTAAGCGGTGACCATATAATTGTATTGGTAGAAAGTCTGCAGCTAAGTTCAGTGCAGGTCGCAATCTGAGTTTCACATACATCCGGTTAGTACTTTTAGGAGTACGGCAGTCTGAAAAGGCCGATTTATCCATGTTGGAGGGCTTAGCAACAGCGTTTCTCATGAAAATGGTGTCTTAACAATGAAGTTCCGACCTTGTCTAAAGTTTTTCTTTTTGTACGTTGGCACAATAGGCACACGTTGAATATTTTGGTAGAAAAATTCTGTTTACAAACACACTGCAACGCATTTAAAGCGTGGGGCAGACGGCTCTCTTTAGGCCATGATCCATAATTTTCATTGCTTTCGCTGTAATTATTTTTTGTTCCTAAACGAGAGCAGATATCGAAAAACTGTTGCACAGTTTTTTAAAAGTTTTTTTATTAAGTAGTCAAATTTTTTCTAGACGAAAAGTTATATAGATTTTGCTAATACATTTATTAGTGAGAATTTCTTTAGTTGCACAATTACCTTAAACCATTGTGTATTATGTCTTGAGAGAATTAGTGAAAATATTATACAAAGTTTTAAACGAAACTGTGCTACACTTTCTCGATATCTTCTCTCGTTTAAGATTTAAAAGATGACTACCGTAAAATCAAACAAATTATGGATCATTGCTTTAAAACATCACTCACGGTAACAAAATAGTTTATAAGTCCTCCAACACTGTTGAAAACGGCATTTTCAAAATTTACTAACTGGGTGTATGTGAAACTCGGATAGATAAATGCACTTTATACAGACTTTCAGACAATAAAATTATACGTTCACCACTTAACGCCCCATTTTAAAAGTGCATCAGTGAGGATGTTTCACGCTAGTTCAGCGTTTGGCTCGTTGTGTATATATAACTATAGATAATGGATAGAGAAGTGATTTACTGCGGGAAAAGTTGACTGTTTGCTAGGCTTCAGTGTAATGTAATCATCTCTGATGCTTTTGTTTCGTTACTGTAGAGTCCCTATTTGACTGGACCAATGATAACTCTGGTGTACAAACACTGGACGTCTGTGATTTGTCTGTAAACAACTAGACTGTGACACACAACCGCTAGCCAATAACACATGACGCAGGACGCTGCACTGATTTGAATTGATTTGAATAATACGCTGGCAGAAAGCATTCTCGCGGTTCTCCACCACCTCTAATGACGGTTTACCTAGGGAAAACTTGAATAATTGAAGGCCTTCAACAAATGTTCAGTATACCATAAGATTACTGGCTTCAGCTTGTGCTTGGAGTTGTTACCTAATCTGATTGAGCCAATAAGAATACCAATATTTAGGGACCCTTAGTTTTCGCGAAAAGAATTTTGTTCCGCTTTGTTTCAGTGACTTACGTGCACATCTGCAGTTCTGCTTCATAATCAGTGATTTAAAGTCTTAGCTCTGACGTGTCTTGGGGTTTCACTATCAAATCACAGACTTGTGAAGATGTAGTAATGTTATTGTGATTAGCAAAGTCAAATGAGAGACATCACTTCACAAAGACACGCTGCCAATAAACATGAAGTAAAACTGCAGATGTGTACGTAAGTCACTGAAACAAAGTGGGGCAAAATTAATCTCGCGAAAATCAGGGCTCATTATCAATATTGTAATATTTGATACTTGTTATTGGTTTGCAGACAGCTACGTTGTGTCAGAAGTATATCACTGAATCATACATGTTGTAAGAAACTGCAGTGTTTTCAAGGATATAATGGTACAAAATATTTCCGCTATTTACCATCATTAGTGGTACGTAAATTTCGCAGATACACTCCAGGTCAGGTTGAACGCCAATTATGTACATGACATTGTTATGTCTGTGACTTGCTGGCGGCTGTTACGAAACGCGTTTGACTACTGCAAGCCAGTAGTAAATAAGGAAATAATGCGAAGTGCTATCGCTTGCTACCTGCTTGTACGGTTATAAGCCAGTAGATAATCGATTGTGGCCAGTGCGTGTATAGGACTGACAAGTCTAGGCTGCTGCCAGATGAATCCGCGAAATTTAGGTACCTCTAGCCATCATCTATTATGATAACTAAAGCCACGATTTTACGGCGAAAATATTTTTGCAACATTTTGGATCCAATCCGTTATGAGCACATCTGCAGCTCTGCCACATCGTCTGTGATTGGGTGATTTTACTCTCACTTGCCTTGGCAAATTACAGACGTTCGGAGCCCCGAAAATAGTTTCTGATTGGTGCAGTCAAATGAGAAACGTGTCTGAACAAAGACACGTTGCCAATAACCATGAAGCAAAGTTTCCGATGTGCACGCGAGACAGTGAAAAAAAGTAGGGAAAAATCTTTTCACGACAAAATCGTGGCCCTAATGATAATTAGGGGCCGGAGAATATCGCGGATTCAATTACCTGCATGCTATAGAATCCATTGTTCTATGCGTACGCAAGCCCCGTCTATTCGTTCATGGTCTGTTGTTCTAGTGAGTAGCAGCTAATGGACAAATTGACGGGGCTTGAGTCTGTATATGACAATGCATTCTAACGTGCAGGTAATTGACTCCACAAAATATTCCTGCCCCAAATGATAATAGATGCGTGCTTTAAGGGCGCGGTTCACCTGTTTTCAACGTCATTTATTATTTTTATATTTGCACCAGATATTTTCTTTTCTTATTTTAAACATAAATTGTGATTAAATCTTCCTCTTAGGAAATTTTCGTATAACTTATAGTTTTTGCGTCATGAGCCGTAAACGTCATAATTTGAACTTTACGGTTTTATGCACGCCACCAAAACCAACTGGCGTATCAAACCGAAAAATTTCACAATGTTTAACATTGTTGTTGGCTATGATTTGACATATATAAAAAAAAATAAAATATATATGTTTTTAATAAAAAAATGCTGAACTTTAAAATTAAAATTAACAATTTTATTTTATTTAAATATAAAACTATATATATTTGCTTTTATATGTGTCAAATCATAGCCTACAACATTGTTATACACTGTGAATTTTTTTGGTTTGATATGTTAGTTGGTTTTGGTGGCGTGCATAAAACCGTAAAGTGCAAATGTTGACGTTTACGACGCATTACGCAAAAACTATAAGAGATACGTAAATTTCCTAAGAGGAAGATTTGATCACAATTTATGTCTAAATTAAGAAATAAAAGTCGGGTGCAAATATAAAAATAATAAAAGACGTTGAAAATTGAGGTGAACTGCGTGGCCCTCGCAAGTCACTAAACTGGCGTGCTCTCTTATCGCTGACAACTCTCCTATATGAGATATTAATTGGCGACCCTGCTATTTTATGACGTTATGTTAAGCAAAAGGTGTATTTTACACTCCTATATTCAAAAGATTCTGTGCCAAGATTTTCATTACATTTAAAAGATTCTGCACAAAGATTTGCACATACTAAACTGTTTTTTACGTACATCGTTACGACCGCTGCGTACGACCAAAAACAAACGGTTCGATTTTTATTACAAACCTATTACAGGGATCGTCCAGTGATTACAAGATTTCCGTACCTAAAATAGAACGCAACAACACACATGTTTGCCATTTTTGATCAAGGTTATATTCTTCAGTGAGTAGCGGCACAGAATATTTAGAAATACAGAAGTGGAAATAACCGGTAGGACAGCGAACTCAGTCACATACACCAGCAAAATTACTTCCCTGGCCAGCAACATGGCGGAGACGCCTACCGCCAACCAGCATAAAGCGGCTACCCTGCTACCCGGCAGCCAGGCCAATAGGAAACCTGCAGTAACATGCAGGAGCCAAACATACACGGGGCTGGTATCAACAACCTCGGACAGCCAATATGCGGTGAAGTTCTCCTGCATCAAATGAGACACCACGTAATTTCACGTCTGTGGTAGTGGTAAGCCTGAAAGAGGTATGCAAAAGTGTAATACATTTTGAATACTATTCCTAAGCCTATATCAAGCATGCTGACCTATGTTCGAATAGTCTTGTAGCAGCTGAAGATCTTCACAGGAGTAATGAGGACTCGACACTAAAAAGCGCATTAGGTATGCCATTATTTCCACGCGCAATTCCTATAGAAAACTCGCTTTAACATTATGTTAAGCTAGGATTTCTAAGTTTTTTTTAAACGCGATTACGAAGCGAATTCCATTGCTACAACACTGATCACTGATCAGATGTTGTAACTTTTACGTGTGTGCTGGTTGTACTGGCCAATCACATGCATATGATGCCGCAATAACTTATGATTGGCGCCGTTGAACGACAAACGTATCTGGACATAGACACTCTGCCAATAACCATCAAGACGAACAGCAGAGGCAATGTAACAAAATAATGCAAAAATATTTTCGCCAAGCACAAGGAATAACCAATCTAGTTGTTCTGTTTATTTTTTATTTTCGGATACACAGCAGTGCATATAACTTGCAGCCACGAAAATTAAATGGTAATCAAACATATAACACACACATACACATACATATTTATGGTGTATAGAAACAAACGCACGAATACTGGGTTAAATTAAAGACAAAAATATTAGTAGTAAAATTATGTAGGTTGACATTTTATATTCACAATATGGCAACATACCATTGTAGTTATTCCTCTCTTGCACTCAAAATATATTTTATTTTTCTTACTACTTTTTTTGTCATCTGCATATTATGGGTGCAGGTTCAAGGTCACAGTAGTCTAAACATGATTGTATGTTTACTTGACATAACATACATAAAATAATACCTAACGTAAAGCGCAATAGGGAAGATTTCCTTGCAGTGTTGCCACATTGTGCACGTAAAATGCCGTCGTCGAACATTTTGTCAGTTACATTTTTGTCTCCAATTTAGTTCAGTATTAGCGTGGTGTGCTTATTACGGTTTTTTTGTATAAAACATTTAAATATAGGTATACATTTATTACTTCATATTTTTGTAACACTTTACTTTAAATTTGTAAAGTGAAATTTGATACCTAGCAAAAATTGTTA
>PNEQ01046556.1:0-23379 GCA_003012365.1 Medauroidea extradentata | reverse complement strand
GTCTCTGCTCAATGATTGGATGTTGTAACCTCTCAGCATCTCGGTGTTCTGCCCGCTAATCACCGACCTGTGGTGTTACAAGAACCTTGCTCTCATTGGCGCAGTCAAACAAGACACGTCTCTGCTCAAATGTAAGCTGCCAATAACAATAACCAGAGATCCTGGTTTTCCGCGAAAATAACTTTGCCCCAGTTTGTTTCAGTGCCCTACGTGCACCATCTGCAATTGTGCTTCATGGTTATTGGCAGAGTGTGTTTGTGTAACTGCGTTATTTCACTGAGCCAATCAGAACAAGGTTACCGTGACACCGCACGTCTGTGATTGGCGGGTACAGCCCCGAGATGCAGAGAGTTAAATAGTCCTGTCATTGACCACGAATCAGAGCTGCAGATATCCGCGTACAGGGGTGATTTAAAGGGGGGGGGGGCAGGCTAAAGTATATCCAGTCGCCTCAAGGAAACTGGAGTTTTGTTCTATGGTGATCCAAGTACGTTTGATATGTCCTATTTGTTTGTATGTTCTTTTTAGGGATAGGAAAAATTCGAGAGTTCAATAACCTGCATGCAAGAATCCAATGTCCTATGTATACTCAAGAACAGTCTATTCGTTCATTGTCTGTTGTCTGAATGAGTAGTAGGTAATGGACAAATGGCAGGGCTTCAGTATACACAGGATAATGGATTCTAGCATGCCGGTTGTTGAACTCTCGAAATATTCCTAGCCCTAGTTATTTTTAATATTGTTTAACGGTAAACAACCATACTTTTGAAAGGTTGGTATTTTCTTCAATCCATAAAGTCACGTTTCTAAATCCGCCGCTGTGCACGAAAGGCACGAAACAAGTTGGTGCGAAGTTGATTTCACCAAAAATCAGTGGTTATATTCATACCCGGCAAGGACCGAAAAAAAAAAAAAACACATATTTTGCAATTTCCGACAATGATAAAATAATGTTGGAAGATTGCTGGAGGACATGAAATGGGTATTACATACGTGTAATACTCGTTGAATGTTATTCGTTAGTAGATACGCATGCAGGGAAGTTTTATATTATAAGCTGAAGCTGTGAGCATCAATCAGCGGCTTGAACTGGTTGGCCACCGTAAGCTAGTTCAACTGGACAAGGACACGCTGCGCAGAAAAAATATTTTGTGGCGACTACTACAAAACAATTTGTGGGTATTTACCCCGGCAAGTTTATTTTGTGGCCACCACAAAATAATTTTGCTGGGAAGACGTCCTAAAAAATTGTTCTTTTAGTGTGCCAATAACCATGTATAGGCTATTCGGAATAAACAATTTTCTGCGAGCCGTTATACTTCCATCTTTACTATTTTAAATACGAAAACTTCCATGTAACTAAAAACTAGTGTAAACATTTCACAAATCTCAAAACTTTACTTCTACAGACCCAATAAGTACATTTTATTGACAATTTGAAGATTTGGGTAATACTCACTTTAAAATGAAACGCTTTTAGCAGAGTTGCAGATGTGCATGTATGACGTTGAAACAAATTATTTATTATTTTCTCTTAAAGTTGATGGCCCAAGCTGTGGATCTGTCAGCTACGGTGAGCCCTGGCTGATAAGACTTGTGTTGAACGACAGGTGGGACTACCGGTTTGCCCTAGGAGTTCAGGTACAGCAGGGCAGTTCTGCCACACCAACCGGAAAGAATCTGGGAAAATAAGGCTAATTCTACTACAGGCTAGAAAGATCAATGTTATAAGTTTGGTCCAGGGATAATTTCTGCCGCTTGAGCGCTGGTATCTGCAATGGGCGTAAACTGACCAATCACAGAGCTTTCTTGAATTTTAACTTACATTAAGTTGATAATTTATAACGCGAAATTGGTTTATTTTCACTTTATAATTACGTTAAATGTCTTCTGTCATTTCCAAGCCTATATAAATATAATGTTACTACAGTTTCGTATTTTTCTGGTCCCTGTACCAATCTCTCCCATAAGAAATGCATTTTCTTTATTTAACCTGTAGTAGAACTAAGCTTAGGGATACAAACATTATCAAGTACTAGTGTTAGCAGAGTGCAGGAGCAACATACTAAAAAAAATACTAAGGCAATTATGATAATTGAAATTTTGTTTCATATTTACAGTACAAATAGAAGACTTGTGCTATATTATAATGTCGACTGGCATCGCACATTGAACGTTATTCAAGTCACAAGTTCTTAGTAAAGAGAGGTTTTATATAAACTCATTAAGGAGATTTGTTCATTTACATTTTTTATTTTATGATAAAAAATTCTAGGAAAAAGTAATTAAATATTTAAAACTTTTGAAGGTAAGCTAACTGCACGATTCCGGTGAAATCCGTGAAACAGCTGCTAATTTTAGAAACAATTAAGCCAGTGTTTAACATTGAGGCTGATTATTGTTATTATTATAATAATAATAATTATTATTATTATTATTATTATTATTAACAACAATGTCCGTGCACAATATTCGTGGTAAGAGACCTGCTAAAATTCTAGTTCACGGTCTATGAAGGTAGAGGTCTTGACACTGAGGAATAACACGTGGCTTCCTTTTTGTCGCCGACCGCTAGTAGTAATTTACTGAAAGATTTGTCGTGGTTTGTATTTGGCTTAGCTTAAAATGTGAAGTTGTTATCGGAATTGCGGGTATTATATAGAAGAAAAAACTTTTAATGTAATTTTGTATTGGATGACGTTTTTTTTTTTCAACCATAAAAGTAAGTTTTCCAATATGTTACATGTAGATACACATGACAATAATTCCAAAATTTTGTAGGGCAGGAAATAATATATTTAGTTCGAATATGTTTACTGAAACAATAGTGCGTAATACTTTTTTTCAGACGGCATACATAAACAGTTCCACACATGCCAGTGTATTTATAGATACGAAACATGTATAGACAATATCAGCTTAACATATTGAAATAATTTTATATAAACAATGGTAAAAATTGTGACACGCTTTGTTATATGAGAGCAGGTTTCGAAAAACTGTTACACACATTTGTTAAAAATAGTTTTCTATAATGTAGTCTAATTTTATTCCATACCTTGGATTATTTAGTTCATTAAAGAGAATTTTTATTGCACAATTAGTTGACAGCATTGTGTATTTTATATTTAAAAACACATAGAATATACTGTTTACAACAAAACTGAGGCACAGTTTTCCGGTATCTAAACTCGTTTAGGATTTTAAAAATAATCATCGTAAAACCAGTAGAAAAGATGGAACTTGGTGATGGTAACCGTCTTGAATTTTTGTATTTTGTTTCATAACCTTTCTTCTGGCTAAATTGATGGAACTTTATCCTAACAACGGAAAAGAATACATACTGATAGAATTTTAGACACCGTAAATATTTTTTTTTTTTTCACAGGTCGAATTGAAGTTAGAAAATTGTTATTACTTTCTTATCTTCAATTCAGTCTGTAATAATAGAATCGGAAAATTAGATTTACGATGTCTAAAATTACGTTAGTATGTATTATATTCTGTAGTTAGGTTAAAGTTGCAAACTCTTACCCAGAAGAAAAGTTATGAAACAAAATACAAAAATCTCAGTTCTAACGTGTATGTCCAGCAGTGTCCTTGTATGCTGGTTGTGTCCGGGAGAAGTGAGACCAGACACTAACCTTGTGTTTCCAAGTAGTTGTCGTCGTGTGTGGCGCAGTGTTCCTGACCAGAGACAAAAGACGATCGTGCTTGTAGCTCAGAGAGGCGTGGTCCACATGGACAATGGCCAGCAACACCTCCACTAATGGTCTTGTTACGTCCTGCTGGGGGGCGCAGTCCTGGGAGCACGTACACTTCATGACGTCACCACACAGTCTCCTCAGCGCCGCACTGTTACACTGCAAACGATGAAAAACAACTTTCCCGACAGTAAAGCAAGTTTTTAACCTCTACATACTACAAGGTACGGCCATGGTCTTTCATTTATTTCAAACAATTGCAAATAACTCAAATGTTTTCTAACGAAATGCTTAGAAAAAATTTGAGACTGTTTACGGTTATATGATATACAATTTTGCCAGAGCATTTTTTTTTAAATAGTGTACCATTTGCTAACGAAAACACTATTTTGCTTCATTTCGGTTTATTTTGACCACAAAATATGTGATATTTCAGGGGCAATAATCTAAAAATCCGTTTGATGTATTGCAACAGAAAAATTTAGATACAAACGATGATATATAAGTCTTAAATATGTAAGAATTAAAATGATATGTGAATTAATTTGCGTTAATTTTTTTCCAAACCACAGCAAAACTAAAGAGCGAGGTCTTAAAATGGCGTCCAAGTGAGGAAATATTATAAATTTCATATTTGTTTGAAACATTGTTAATTTCGTAGACTTACTTGGTAGTACATTTTCCTATCATGAAAAAAAAAATATTAGCACAAATAGTTTTCCTATAATGTTATTTCAAAGTTCAAAATTTACGCGTTTTTATGTCTTATAAGCCGCCAAAACCAATGAACATTATTAAATGAAAGATTCACACTGAAACTTCACGTAACGGGCCGCTGATTTACATGTCTTAAAATAGTTTACAAAGCTTGTTTATGTTTAAAAGAAAACCGATAAAAAAGGCAAACAATTTAAAATTTCAGAAGAAATTTTAAATACAAAAAAATATTTTGGGATGTATTCCGAAACATGCAGTTTCAGTGTGAATTTTTTAATTTAATGAAGTCCATTAGTTTTTGCAGCTTATAAGAAAGAAAACGCGCAAATGTAGACTTTTTGAAGGGAGAACTGGTTTACCTATTATTTTGTAAGAGGAAAATGTACTGGCAAGTAACGTCTATAAAACTAACATTACTTTATAAAAATATAAAATTGTGATTTCTTTCCCTCTTGAACAACCTTAACAATGCTTCAGTAATCTTTGAAGTAGACGTACGTCCTATATAATACCCTTGTTTTACCAGGTGCCACAGTCGGTATGCTGCAGTTATCTAGTCTATACATTGCCTGAAGACACTTTTGCCGCCTGTGCTCACACACATTCCTCTAACTTGTCATTTGTCTTGCCATATCGTTGTCCTCGTCCATTTTTGAGGACATTTTTATAAACATTTCATTGTCCAATGGTCTTTGTGGCACCTTTCTTCACACGATTGTATTCCATTCCGAAATTGATTTAGTTCGTTAGTGTCCTATTTTCTTATTTGTTATTTGCACGTCGTCTTTCGAGATACGACTATTGACTATTTCCTTTCCTAATTTGTCTGTTTGTTGACAACTGCTCATACTGGCTTTCATTTCCTAGTTGTTTTACTGAGTTTTTCTGCAACATGGCAACATTCGCTAGCAAAGGCGTACGTTCACAAGAAAATGTTCAGTTACTACATCTCAGCTTGCAAATGGAGCAAATGTTAAGCGTTGGAAGTATACATTCGTAGATAGAATGCTGAATTTAAAATAACGGAATAAATAAATTTTCCGCGAATTCTAATAAATAAAGAAATGTTTTATACGATAGTTAATTTGTACCTAAACGTAGACCTGACACTGATCTTCACTGTGATTTATTTAATTTCGAAAGTCTTTTGTTTTTCCTTTCTAGATAACATCGTTTCGTTATATACTACTTTGAACTTTGACACTGTATCGTACAACATCTGTGAAATCTACAAATATTCCAATTTCTGCAAACTTGGCACAGTACATGTCTACAAAACAAACCATATCTTGTACAAGTTTAAAAATTATTAAAACATAAAATTTTGGTTAATTTCCCCCTGGAAGATTCCCAGCAGAACAAAGAGGACATTGCCAACATAACAGTGATGTAAGTACTACAGCTTGTTGCTGGTGTTGAAAGAAAACACTCACTTCCTAGTAATCAGCTCCCTCAGCCAGCGAGACAATTACTTTGGAACATAATTACTTCCATTACATGCAGCGCTCCTGGAATAGTAGCTTCGCCCGACACCTGGTTAGCGCTAGGGCACAGAATATGTAGGAATACAGAAATGAAATAACCGGTAGAACAGCGAACTCATTCACACGCAACATGGCGGAGACGCCTACCGCCAATCAGCATATAAGGTGGCTGCCCTGCTAGCCGGCAGCCAGGCCAATAGGAAACCTGCAGTAACATACAGGAACCAAACCTACACGGGGCTGGTATCAACAAACTCGAGCAACCAATAAGAGGTGAAGTTCGCCCGTATCATATGAACCGCCACGTCATTTCACATCTGTATTACTATCTAGTCTGTGGCTAGGGAGAACTACTACAGCACTGTGGACTCTACTAACCAGAGGCGGACCCAGTTCTAGGTTTTTTTACGGGGGGAGGGGGGGATGCCTAAAAATGTAGCTATGCCCACGCCCAGAATCGAACAAGTTGGTGTCTGGGGGCATTCCTCTAAAAAAATTAGTTTTTAAGGTGCAGAATGATGCTATTTTAAGGCGTTTTCCACACAAATATTAAGTACACCACTTTAAAATTTTTATATAATGTAAGGATAAATAAACTAAACACAAAAGGTACAAAAATGTAAAGGGGGAGGTGCTGCCCCCATGACCCGCTCTTGTTACTAACAGTGTTTCCCTACTGGCGGTTCATTTCCATTAAGGGTGTTCAATGCGTTTAATATCCATATGTTACATTTTTACAGAATTGTATTAGTTTTGTAGACAATACTTGTGTGTGCAATTTCCACTTTAGCTCGCATTGTATTCTCATAACTGTGCTTCAAAGCCAAAATTTGCATCTTATGCTGCTATGCAAACTTAAACGAAATAATTCACAGTGAAAAATATGCAATGGGCTACATAACATGTTGTTAGAAAAACTCGCAGTGACTAACTTTTGCACTTCAAAATTTCTGACTTTGCAATTATTTTCCTGTACATTTGCGAATTTTTCAAAGATCCTAAATATTACGTTGTGAATTTATAAACGTTAAGTTACGTAGTTCATGACATGTTATTTCACTGTGAATTATTTCATGAGAGTAAGTCAACAGGTTTTCACTATTTGTATAGCAGTGTAACATGCAAATTTTAACTATGAGGCACCGTTACGAGAAAGCTATGCGAGCTAAAATTGTTTCATAAGAGAAAACTTTACTCACAAATACCGTCTATTAAACTAACACTATTTCACAAGTAAAATTATCATTCTATACCACTTGAACACCCTTAATACGTCTCTGCGCATCCTTTCTGCACAGGCCTACTTTCCCCTCGTCCGTCCTCTGTGACAATTAGTTGAAATTAGTGTACAATATTAAAATCTATGCTCTAGTTCAAAGGTCTTGTTAGGTTAGAAACACGACAGTAAGAAATAAAAAGACTATATTGCTCCGCGACTCGCGCATGCTCAGAACGATGCGCGCGCAGTTCAAACCAGCCAATAGGGAACGACCTAGCATAACCAACAAGCTTACGCCTAACTACAATATGGTATGGTAGTTAGAGAGGCTGGAAAATCGTGGGGAAGGTTGACTGTTTGCTAGACTGCAACGTGCTGTGTATAGCACTGAAGGTTTTTACAGGTCGTTCGAGATAAATTGAGCCCTAAAATGTCAACCCTTGTAAAATATCACCAGCCGTTACTAAATATAATTCAACATAAACTATAGTTACATTATTGCTTGTAGAGTTGGCAGCGAATTACTCTGTATAGTTCCATGTATATTACTACTTAAATACAAGTATTTCCCTTCGTCAGCCGTTATGCGCGGAAAGATACAATTTGGTTGAAAAAATAATTTTTACAGTTTCTTTTAGTGCTCACTTTAACCCGAACTGCCCATATCGATATTGGCTGTAGTTTATTTCAAGCACTGTCCCTGTCTCTTCAACAGGTTATTTTTAACACAGAACGTGTGTGATCTGTATCAAACCTGTTCATAAGTGTCACAAATTGCATCATCCAATAACACCATAGTAATGATACTACAGTTTAGACGAAACTATTATTATAATATTATTTTATTCTTTCTTTGAAAAAAAAAATGAAATTATTGTAATAAAGACAATGTTTTATAGCGCATAAATATTATTTCAGAAACTCAACTTGCTTTACAATCAATATAGCTGCTGAAGTATTTTAATGGTAAAGCTAATTATTTTTAAACATAAATTTTATTTGCTACTAAGACACTTTGCAGAGGTTCAATATTTTTTTAAAATATTCCTTATATTCCAACAAAATTTGTGTTATTAACCACTTTTTTATTAACTCGCTTTCTTATTTGTCTTTTCGTTTGTCTGTTCGGCCCATATTTTGCTTGTTTGAAATAGATCTCAAAATTTCATTTTTACAAGACTAAAAAGCAGAAAATAATTATTAAATTTAAAAAAATTAAACTTGTACATCACGTTTTAAAAATTTGATGTATCAAATATTATTACGTAAATACTTATTTAGAGAATAAGTTTTAATGAAGAGGACAGAAATTCTCTGATTGTAAGCGAAACATAACATTGAACAAGTTTATCAAAACAGTTACATTTTTCCTGAAATACAGACAATGTAACAAGAGATGCCAGTATTTTATTTTTCCACTTCATTTCATTAAATTAATAACAAACTTGTCTACGAATTATTATTTCCACGTAATTTCCAAAAAGAATTCCACTGTTTTGCTAGTCCAATTGTTTAGCTGGTACAGTAGATTTTTTTATCTAGCTGGAGTCTGTATATCTCTTGAATTAATTAATTCGTATGTCATACTAAACAAACAAAGCTGCTTCAGTGTAAATACTGTAATTACACAGATGAGAATTTTACTGGACTGGGTGCTGAAGTTCTGTGAATTTCACTGATCCAGAAACACTTCTTTGTGTACACATTCCAGCGACAGTGAAATATAGTGTCTTAACTCACGGCAAATTAAGAATTTTTTTTTTTTGAAAACCCGGGCGAACAATTTCTTTTCAGATAAGTTATGTATTTCTTATAACTATTTATACAAATATTGCCAAGCTGTTAATAAACACACATAATATATTTCATCGTTTTCGTGTGTCAATTCACAACTAAGTAGTTAATCATACCTTTTAGAAGGATCTTAAGAAGTGTATAATTGTCGTGAATAGTCTATAGTTACGGCTATGAACATTTCGTTGAAAGAATTTTGCCTCAGTTTGTTTCAGTGCCATACGTACACATCTGCAGTTCTGCTTCATGGTTAGTGATTGGATGTTTGAATTCTTATAAGTCTTGAGCTTCTACCCTCAAATAATATACGTGTGGTGTTGAAGTAACCTTACTATGATCGGCTCAGTCAAACGAGAGATGTTACTTCACAAAGACAATCAGCCAATAACCATGAAGCACAGCTGCAGATGTGCAGGTAAGACACTGAAACAAACAGGTACAAAAATCTTTTCGGGATAAAGTCCAGACTCTTCTTATTCGTAGGGACAAAATGTTGCTAGTTCAACTATCTGCAGGCTAGACTTCGCTGTACTATGCATTCTAAAGTCTCAGATATACGTCCTCTGGCTGCTTTCCAAGTGGGCATCTAATGTCACTCCTATCATTGTTACACGTGATTGGTCCTTGTTTATTAGCAGGGTTGTCATTGGCTCAGAATTCTCCGCTGTGTATGTCTAATGATCAGTTGTATTATCTGCCATTGCCTGGGTATAATTTTTTTAAACACTTCGAAGATAGGAAATATTTTATATATGATAATAATTTTAGAATGAAACATGATCAATATACGCAAATGTGAAATATTCGAAAGAGAATCTTGACGTGAGAAAATATGTAAATGTGGTATACACGAGTACGTTTCTGATTTCGTGTTTAATTGTACAACATGAGATAATTATAGTTTACTACACTCTGTATTTTAACTGAAATATTGAAGGGTGTTGTAGAAGAGAGAGCAAACACTGCCTTACACACTTACAATACTTACAGCCTATTATTGTATGTAATGTCCATAGATGTCCATGGATGATATGAGGTACTTACATGTCTCATCACAAAGTACCAAACAAAGAAGAGAAAAGTGGGACGTGGAGGGGGAGGGGGGAGTATTCCAAGTATCCACTCAGTGTGCAGCCATATAAGGAAGACAGCTTCCAGCTAACTGTTCCTCTAGGCGAGAGCGGTCAACACTGGAGCTACGCTCTACTTCAAGGAAGTCCCTACAAAGACGTCGTGTGATCCTAGCAGAGGAGGGAGGGGGGAGTATATTATGCGAGTCATCATCCTCCAGGGACGTGAGAGGTTGGTCATGTGCTCCCAGATACAGCTACATACACTAGTCGCTATCACATATCTTGTATATATACAGGCTGTTCAATGACCTGCATGCTAGCATTCAAGAATATCTGCGCACTGAAGTAGACAAGACAGCGATGGTTTCAATGTCGTGTGTGCACATCTGCAACTATGTCTCATGGTCAGTGGTTCCATATACAAAGTCATGTCCATCAAATCCTTCTTCTTTTCCGTTTCCACTGGCAGTCGTGCACACCAAGGCGATCCGGGTTCGATTCACGGCGGGGTCGGTCCCCGGATCTTCGCATGTGGGAATCGTGCCGGACGATACCGCTGGTCGGCGGGTTTTCTCGGGGATCTCCCGTTTCCCCCGCCCCTCCATTCCGGCGCTGCTCCATACTCACCCCGTGTATATTTGCAACCATTTATGTAAATATACAAACAAATGTATATTTACACCTCATAACAGGTTCATTTTACAACAATTTTTTGGTAGTGATCCAAAATTTTTTTTTTTTGTAAAGGAATGAAATGTTTTGTAAAATATGACACGTCTCCTAGGTCTAGTTTGCTTAAAATATAAAAATTTGCTCATTAATATTTATTTTGTTAGTTCCCAAAGATGTTTACAATATTTTTAACAACTTTAAAAGTTTTCTGATATCTTACTTTTAACTGATAATGTTCCGATATTGGTTTAAAAGATACTCCTTGTAAATGTTCAAATTTCTTGACTGTGTGGTGGTATGCGTAAAGACCTGTAAATTGTACGTTATTTCCTAGCAGCAGACTAGACTTCAATCTATTGTACGATATTCAGACTTTTCTCATCGCTAGAGACGGCAAATATTCTCAGGTTCACTGGTCGGTATTATATCCTCCAAGTGTATATGTTACCTGCTCGCTGTTACAGTGATACCACATGACTCGGCCTGCATTAATTTACTTATTTATTATTGGCTGGATGCCCTCTAAAGATGTCAATAAATCTATAGTCAATTGCAAAAGAGGTACGAAGTTACAGTTGTTTGAAGTCTTTCGTGTTCCCAAAAAGAAACTGCAAATTTGTCAGGTCCCTACTCATTGACGTTGGTCTTGCATGTCATCTCTGCCGTGGAGAACACTCCAGACAAATAACAAGTTCTAAGACAATAATTAGGCTCTCGTGTAAGTGACGTCACACAACACCCAACAGCCAATGTACTAACGGATCGTAATCAGGTTTGTACAGAAGTTTGCTTGTCAACAAATAATAATGCGAATTTTGTACGTAGCTAGCCGTGCAACAAGCAGCTATGTGCCAAAACAGCGTTATGAAAGTTTATTCCTATCATACAAAGTCAATAATTTGTAACAGCAGGATAAACGACTAAAATAATTTTTGCAAAACAGTTTCAAAGAAGAAAACCTTTCAATATGTTTTACTCAAAACTAATAATTGGCGCATACGCGGTTTACGCACAACGCTGTCTACATATTCATGGAACCTAGCCAACAGTTAACTTTCCCGGCGATAAATCATCGCCCCTAGAAATGCATCTTTCCAAAGATATCATATACCGGAAACTAATGTATCTGTGATGACAGCGGAGCAGCAAGGTGCCGCAAGAGATCTTCCATAGATGAGATACATCTGACAGTAGAAACTTACAAGACGGACAGCAGCGGGTGAAAGAGAGAAGTGATTTATGTCGTTGTTCCTGGTAGAACAGGAGTTTATCAACGTCTGTGGCTACACAAGTAGCTTTGTACGCGGGCAAGAGATGGATTACTTCCCGTCATTCATGCTGATCAAAGTCGGCCCGTTCAAAAACCTTCCGACAAAAGAACACGATATTCAATATTCTATCGTACATCTTACAACCCTCAAGTACTCGTACACACGCTAATATTCTTGTAAGTTCAGCAAGTTTTATTTTATCCCTCGAGTCACTGGCCTCAATACGAGCTATTCGCGTTAGGGTCCGCGCCAGTGAAGCTCTGGGAAGATTCTCCAGTCAATTTATTTATTTCCGCAGCTTGTCAATATAAACGTTGCCGTATCAGTAGAGATGATGGTATATCGCGGGGAAACACGAATGTTTACTAGGTTTCAACGTACGTTCAGCTTAAGATAAGATTACTGGCTTTCTCTTGTACTTGGAGCTGTTGCCCTATTTGACTGAGTCAATAAGAATCCAGCTAATGTAATATTTATGCATATTATTGGTCTCCATACAACTACATTGTGTCAGACGTATATCACCCAATCATACATACCGCAAAAAACCATAGCATTTTCAAGGTTATGTTGATACAAAATTTATTTGCGATATACCATAATTAGAGCCCGGTAATTTTCGCGAAAAGAATTTTGCGGCACTTTGTTTCAGTGGCTTACGTGCACACCTTCATATCTGCTTTGTGGCCAGTGAATGGACGCCGTTAACACCCAGCGTGTGGAGGTTAAACCCGCAAATCACAGACGTGTTGTGTCACAGTTATCCGTTTACTGATTGGCACAGTCTAGTGAATAACGACTCTGCACAAAAACACTCTGTCAATAGCCATGAAGTTGAGCTGCAGGTGTGCACGTAAGGCACTGAAACAAAGTGGGGCAAAAATCTTTTCGCGAAAACTACCGGACCCTAACCATAATGTGTACGTACAAGTAATGATTAGGGAGCCGAAACTTTCGCGAATTCATTCGGGGAGACGATATATAGATGTGAGTCACTCTCGTGATTGCACTGTTTATGAAACTCTTCCAGGAGGTCTGTGAACCAATAGTAAACCTGCATGAAAACACTCTGTGACAGCAGTGCTACCTTGTCACATGTACAGCTGTCCACTCACAGTAGCAGCAGACAATGTACACAGGACATAGTGTATACAGGACTGTGCAGTACAGCCGGCTGGTCCTTGAACCCGCCACATTTCCGGGTCTCTAGTAATATTCTCAGTGCATGGATTTCAATGTACTCAAAAATTAACCCTGAGGATACAATAATTTATATTTTGACTACTATTCTTAACAAAACGTTAAGTGCTTATTTTACTGTGTACAATCTATACTTATTACCAGAGACATGGGAAATTCACGTTATTTTCTGCAAGGTGTTGTAAGCTCGTTCATATCTGCCATTGTGTCACAGTTCCCTGGTCCGCCGTGGTGAGCGCTTCTCAACAATAACGACAAGTTTCCTTTCAGAGTGTAGAATCCTCTATAATGTAGCCACAGCAGTATATAACACCACATATAGGTTTATGTCCGATGAAATCACAGTCTGAGTGCAGGCATATGTACAGAGCTATGAAGTCTAGTCTGTCAACAAATAATACCGTGAATTTTGCTGGTTTCAACTAGTTATTTTTATTTAGACAACTTTGTTATTGTGAACATCCTGTAGTTATTACAGCGTGCAGTTCTGTCAAAGATTGTTACACCACAATAATCAAAGCCTAATATTGTAATAATAATATGCATAACAATAAAAGTGCAAGTTAATGTTTGTCGCAAAAGTACTCACAAACTCAAACTTATTACATTGTGAACCAACTTAATGCACTTTTCTATTAGTGCACCGGGAGGTTAACATATTGTAGCTCTAGTGCAGTCATTGTTCGTAAGTAGAGACTGGAATATGTACGTGTTCACTGACGTGTGGACTAGCTTTCAACAACATGTGTGTACTGAAGTAGACAGAAGCTGCTCATTGGCTGGTCGCTGACACAGTGATACCACATTATTGGGCCTGCATTATCTATCTACTTTATGATTTGCTCAGGACCTTCTAGGATGAGTTAAACGAGTCAACGACCAAATGCGAAAGTAACACAAATTTACAGTTGCTTCAAGCCAAGCTTGTGGCCGAAATAAAAGTAGAAATTTTTAGGTCATTATTCATAAATAGAGACTAAGGTTAATTCTACTACAGGTTAGAAATGTCAATGTTAAAAGTTTATCACAGGGACAATTTCTGCCGTTCGAGGCGCTGGTATCGCTAATGTAGAGATGACGGGATATTGCGAAAATGTTTTGTGCCAGCATACCCTCGAAAATGTTGTAGCTTCTAGCAACGTATATGATTCGGTGATGTACGTCTGTAACAACATAACTGTCTGCAGACCAACGACATGCATAAAATATTATAATAGCGTTATTCTTATTGGATCAGTCAAACAGGGCAACAGCTCCACGTGCAAGCGAAAGCCAGTAATGTTCTGGTAAGCTGAACGTGTCTTGAAACCCAGCAAACAGTCAAATGTTCCCGCGATAAACCATCATCTCTACCTATAATTAGAGACACTGGAAAATCGCGAAAATATTTAACATAGTCTCCAATAAACTGTAGTATCTCAATCGTGACACGCGTGAACAGTTTTCTGGCAAAACACACACGTTCTGTGTTACAACTGTACAGTTCTAATTGGGTCTGTTGAAGAGGGACACAGTGCTTCATATAAACTATAGCCAATATAGGTGCAAAACCTTCATTGTTTAACATAGCATGTTGGAGCCTAGCAAACAATCAACTTTTCCCGCGATTTACCAGTGTCTCTACCTATAATCTATAGTAATGGGCGTATATTGATCACACACTAGAAACGTGAAATACTAGCGTTTTTATTAGATATACATTAACAGTAACTTTGAGTGACTTTCGCAATTGGCCTTTGACATATTTGACACGTCCTGGAAGTCTCTGAGTCAATAATGGAAATGTAACTAATACAGACATAAATCACTTTAACAGCAAGCAGCTAATATAGTATCTGCTGTCTGTTTCAGTTCACATATATTCTTGCAGGCTAGCCTACAGATCAGTGAACACGCAAATTTTTCCCGTCTCTATCAATCACAGAGATTTCCTGAATTTTTTAGTTACATGAAGTTGATGATTTAAAACGCTAAATAAGTTTTTTCCACTGTAAAATTAAATCAAATAAGTTCTGTAATTTCCAAGCTTGTTCAAATGTAATTTGACTACAGTTTGGTATTTTTCTGGTTCCTTAGCGGTAACAGTGAAACTAGCAGCAGAAATTATCCCTGTGTCAAACTCTCCCATAAGAAAACACATTTTATTCCCAAACTGTGGTGGGACTGACCTTATTGTTGTGGCCACCTCCAAGGAAAACATTGCACGCCAATTTGGCGGCTTGTCAATAAAGGTGATATGCTTCTCGTCAAGCGTGGGACACTGACTCTTATCACTACGCTATTCCCACACGTCAAATGTGAAAATTCTACACCGGCGAAGACTCCTCTTAAGACACTGATTTCGAGTTACGCTGTGAAAAATAACTGAGTTTGGTGCGTAAATTTTAATTAGGGCATGATTAATGTACTCTGGTGGCATTTGTGGCCATCTCTTATATTGGAATGTACAGTACGATGTTATCGTAAAACGGGGTGAGATTGTGCCAACCTAATTGTCTTATGTTTGTTTACATATATTTAAAAATAGGTAAGTACACAGACTTAGTCCTGAAGAATAAATCAAGTTTGAAAAAAGAATACAAGAATAAAAAACTATATGCTATTATTTTATGTAGACTTACGTTGGCACATTCTCACCCCAACGTGGCACAATCACACCCCGTTTTACGGTACCATTGTGTTCCTGCATAAAGCTCAAATATTTAAATATTGTGGTTTATCGTTGTATTTCTCTATAATCTTGAATTTTGCAAAACACGCCAGAGCCCCTGCGCTAAAAGTGAAGCATTATCATCAAAAGATAAGAGCCACAGAACTGAAGTAATTACATGAGCAAGGAAGAGAGTAAAAGTGGAGAGTATGAGAGAGATGGAGGGAGAGAGAGGTCACGGCAGGGTTTCTTGGTACAGAGTATTAAACAGGATCGAACGAGAGAAGAGGGTTTCATAAATTTGTTTAGCTGGAAGGGCTGTAAAAGCGACATCAACTTCCAACAGCTTTTACAGTTCCAGGTACACCATTGCAGAACAAAACGAAGGAGAAGAAAGTTTTTTTACGGCGACAATAATACAGTCTGCCTTGGCGTACACTCACTTCCAAGTGTCTCGACTGCACGCTGGTTTTTCTTCACGGCTCTAAATTGTCACTAGTATTTCTTACATTCGTACGGGGAAGTCATAAATTATCCCAGCCTCGACTCATGAAACGTGTGCGAGCAGGACAAGGAATTTATGGGAATATGGATTATGGGTAGTTATTTTTACCACATCTGTGATTTTACCATTTCACGTTCAACGCTTCTCGGAAGATCACAGGAACGAATGCGTTCAACTTAAGGCCGTTCAAAATGCTTACATATATATCTGTGAGACACAGCGTTAACTTTATAGACGTTATTTGTGGCTGCATTTTCCAGTTTCAAACCTTTTCAGCTCTCATAGTCTTCCCCTACACTCACGTTAAAGTCAAGATTTTCCAGTCACGGGAACACGCTAACATAACAAATACTAAGTGACTACTTGAATGAAATAGTTTACATTGAAATTATATATTATGGGTCATATGCTAAAATACTTAAAATCACACAATCAAATTCATTTACAATTAAAAAACGGAATAAATGACAATTTTCTTCATTTATTGTTATTTAAAAAATAAAAAAAAAAAATGAACTATGTTGCGTTTTTAAATATTTTAGCATATTACCCATAGTAATTTTCTTCAGAGCAAATTATTTCATTCTAGTAAGTTTGCTGTTTTTTTTTTACTGTAACGTGCCGCTATGGAAAGACTATGGGAGCAAGAAACTTCACACAAGTGGAAAATATAGTCACAACTAACATCTATGTCGTGGAAATATAAAATTATACATTTTTGCCATGTGAACACCTTTAAAAGACATACTAGCTCACCAACAACTCTGATGAGATCCAAGGTTAAATGTACTGCTTGCAAAAATATCAGTTCTCTATAAATAAAAGATTTCCGGTAATTTACAGAAACCAGAAAAATCCGTACATGTGTCAATTTATTACGTCTATTACTAAATTGTCAACGATCAAAGCTAAATTACTACGAACCTCTGAGTTTCGTGAATAGAGTTCTTTATTGGTTTAAATGATTTTTGATCTAAATAAGTAGTTCTGATTCGTTGTTACCGGCAGTGTCTTTATGGAAATACGTTTCTGTTTCCCATTTGACTGCCAATCAGAAGAAGGTTGCCGTGTAGAGACACGAGTAATACGCGGAGTCATCAGGAAGCAGCATAGACTTCTCAGTACTATACACGCACTGGCTATTGTCGACTGTCCATTGCCGTCCAACTGAACAAGAGGGTAGCACGTGATATCAAGAGACATGTCGCGTTATCATATTGGTGGCAGACTAAACTTCACTTTCCTGTACATGACAGAGCATAATCATGCAATTCAATTGGCCACAAACTTTTATGTGCTGTCATTGACGGGTGTTACATCTTTACAGAGATTGGCCTTTCTACCGTGTAAGCGTTCTCCGCGGCAAGTCACGACAATATCGGCCAGCGGGAGACGTCCAACGAGCCTATAGTCACTTGGAGTCTAGTCAGCTGTCAGAAAATAACGCCAATCTTGCATGTCTCTAGTGTTATCCCAACAAATTATTTCTTTATTTATTATTGGCTCACTGTGTTCAAATGTTTGTCAAAACAGCTCGTTACGATTACCAAGAACCTCATCTGGAGGACGGGTTAGCGACGACGGCAGTGCCATTAGGTCGGTATTTGCAGAAGACAAGGGCCTCAGCGATTCTCCCCACCTGCACTGAAGTGTGGTAATATAACGCAAAGTATTGGGGGAATAGTGGTCTGTCTCCTTCAAGCCTTCCAGCCGTCACAAGCTCACCAGGATGGTCCTGGGTCGAGACCCACGACGTGCCGCCATCCGTCGATAGCCGACACAATCATCAACCTCCGGTATACCATGTTACGGTGAGGTCTAAGGTGTCCGATGAGTCACTCATCATAGAGTAGAACATTAACATAATTAACTAAACAGCCACTCCACTCCTATCTAAATTATATATAGCATTCTGTAATCTAAACTATGTAGAGTAAATCTATTATAATTAGATTAACATATTTCACTAACCGTAACTTTCAACCTTAAGTAAACCACATAACTACTTTCAGTATAAAGTGCCTACCTCTGACTACAGCCCCCCAACAACATTAACGTATGTGTACAATTGGTAGAACAACAGTTTTACAACAAGCTGCCGTCAAATCCCAACAATGAAATCGTAATACGCGTTCTTGACGCCTAACCTGACCTAGAATAAACGACAATGGCTAGTGTGTGGATAGTACTGAGAAGTCTCTACTGCTTCCTGATGAATCTGCGAAATACTCGTGCCTCTACCAGTCACTTACCACGAAGCAGACCTGCAGATATGCATGTAAGGCATGTATCATGTTGTCGCAGAAATCTTCTCACTAAACCCTGTGGTCACTAGTATCAACGTCGGACAGCAGAACTCGGACTTGTCACACACGGAACTTCTATTGCGGCCGTGTGCCTGAGCAGGCACGAGGTACAGAGACCACGCCCGTACAAAGCTACGTCTGATTCTGGGAAACGGCAAATTGACTTCCACGCACAATTCCTCTTGTATTATGTCGCTAGAGCCGTCCACTCGTGACACGAATATAGCTGCCGCCACAGGGCGACGACAATCATTCTCACACAGTTACGTCCAGTGCACGCTCGCACGGCATCTGACTTTCCTGGAAACTGCTTCCCGCACAGCTACACCGTCATACTCCGTTTCACAATACTTCAGTAGAGCGGCGAGTTTGTTTGCACTAATACCACAGAACAAGTAGGAATACAGAAGCTGGTAGGACGGGGAACTCAGTCACACATTATAGTAAAATGGCTTCCCTCATCTGCACAACTGTAGTTCTGCTTCGTGGCCAGTGATTGCATATTTTAACTGTCGCAAGCCTTGAGATTCTACCGGCAAATCACAGACGTGTGGTGTTGCAGGAAAGTTTTTGTAATTGGCTCAGTCAAATGAGATACGGCTCTTCACACAGACACGCTGCCAATAATCACGAAGCAGAATTGAAGATGTGCACGTAAGGCGCTGAAACAAACTAGGGTAAAATTCTTTTCGCGAGAAAAAAAAAACAGGGTCCCTGCTCATTATCAATGATTCCACATGGGCGGATCTAGGGGGCGGGGGTCAGGGGGGCATACTGCACCGGGCCCCGGGCTACAGGGGGCGCTGGAGGTGCCGAAAATATTTATTTGAGAATGAAATGTAAATTAGTGTAAAAATATACAATATCTATACTCTATCCATTCTAAGGTTGCAGCTAATCCAGCCAAGTGAATGTCAATAACATTTTTTCGCACAACGCAAATTTCATTTTAAATATTGGAAAATGCAAAGTAATTGTGCTACGACACAATCACAATGTGAGAAATCAAGGTATATTTCAATTGTTTTGATTTATTTCGTTAGCAATTTTAATTTCGGCTGCAACCTTAGAGAGGAAAGAGTATACCAATATTTAGAATATTACTACTTTTCTAATTTTATTAACCTTGAACACCATACGTTGTAAATACAGTATTTATAATTAGAATGCACACTTAAAACACTGCTAATGGTAGTTAGTAAGTTCAGGTTTTATGTATTCCTACTACAACGTTATAGTGTTATTAAGGCGAGCACAAAACAACGTATGCGAGATATGTTTATTACTGTTGGGTTGATTGGGCTGATGTATAAATGGGTTGGGAAAGGAGGGGGAAGGGGAGCAAATATTAATTATTTCCCCGGCCGAAGAAAAGCCTAGATCGGCGAGACAAAAAATGTGCTATAATGACCCTTTCTGGCAGAGTTGGCAGATCTAAGGCCGCGGCCTCAACCAAAGATGATGTACAACTGTCCACTGAGTGTAGCAGCAGACAATGTACACTGAGGTCGCAGTGTACACTGGGCTGTGCAGTTCAGCCTGCTGGGCGTTGAAACCGCACATTTCCCTTGTTCCTAGAAATGAGTAAGAACAGGGTTATTTCCATGGTACAATGACCTGCAGACGAGACTCCAGCGTGCTGTGTATGCTACAAACTTCTATAGTTATTCATTGTTAAGGACTCCTGTTTTTTGTGAAAATATTCCTGCTTCAGTTCAGTGCCTCGTGTACACATCTGCGGCTCAGCTTCGTGCTCAGTGATTGGCTGAATTTAACTATCACGTGTCTTAAGGGCGCGGTTCACCTCTTTTTCAACGTCTTTTTATATTTTTATATTTGTACCAGATGTTTTTTTGTCTTACTTTAGACATAAATTGTGACTAATCTTCCTCTTCTAAACTTGTCGTATCTCTCATAGTTTTCGCGTAACTGACTTACCAAACCGACAAAATTCACAGTGTATAACAATGTTGTAGGCTATGAAATGACACGTATAAAAACAAAAAAAAAATATTTTTTGTATTTAATAAAAAATGCTGAATTTTTAAATGAAAATTTCCAAATTTTTAAATGTTTTTAAAAATACAAAAATGTATTAATTTTTGTTTTTATATGTGTCAAATCATAGACTACAACATTGTTATACACTGTGAATTTTGTCGGTTTGGTAAGTCAGTTGACATAAAGTGCAAATTTTGACGTTTAGACTCATTACTCGAAAACTATGTGAGATGCATAAATTTTCTAAGAGGAAGATTTAGTCGCAATTTACGTCTAAAATAATTAAAAAAAAAACATTTGGTAGAAATATAAAAATAAAAAAAAAAAGCCGTTGAAAACTGAGTTGAACTGCGCCCTTAACGTTTTACTGCAAATCATGGGCGTGTGTTACTCTCAGTAACCTCATTCTTATTGGTGCAATCAAATGAGATACGTCTTAACACAAATACACTCTGGCAATTACAAAGAAGCAGAACTGCAGAGAAGGAGCTAAGACGTTGAAACAGGTTGGTACAGAAATATTGTCGTGGAAATCAGGTCCATATTTATTGTTAGTTATATGCGTTTCGGGATAAAGAGATCATTAAAAAATTAACCTTTGAAAAATGTTACTAGACATACAACAAAAACTGTTTTGTAGTGACTGAAAAATGTTTCGTCAATATGAACAACACGAATAATTTTTGCAGTGGTTACAAAATTTTTTGGTACTTACAGCAAAACTTAATAGGGGACAGCTAAAAATGTTAGGGGTCACCACAAAAAAAAAATCTGGTAAGATCATAGTGACAAAATATTTTTGTGGTGACCAATAAGTATTTTTTCAGTGCATTACTGCATATAATTCAACATTAACTATAGTTGCCTTACTGTTGTATGGTTGGCAGCGAAATTACGCAATATAGTTCCCTGTATTTTCCTGTTTAAATACAATAGTCAAACAAAACCAACTCAAAGCGAAATAATTGTGTTTTATGTAACTAATAAACTTTATTTATCGGTTTATATAAGTACCTAACGACTGCACAAATTATCTTACACCCGCAAACATAAAGTAGCGTGTCTAGAGAGGCTGCGCATATCCCGTCGTTGACCGTTAGGCCTACACGCGGAAATATATGAATTGACTGAAAATAGAACTTCAGCAGGGGTTTTTTGAGTTCTTACTTTATCCTGATGTGGGCTGTGGCCGAGGGGTCAGACCTCCGCCTCCCACCAAGGCGATCCGGGTTCGATTCCCGGCTGGGTCGGTCCCCGGATTTTCGCATGTGGGAATCGTGCCGGGCGATGCCGCTGGTCGGCGGGTTTTCTCGGTGATCTCTCATTTCCCCCGCCCTTTCATTCCGGCGCTGCTCCACACTCACCTCATGTCACTCCTACCAGCGCTAAAGACCACGATGTTGAGCGCTGACCATAATATCCAACCCTCACTCTTACTTTATCCCGAACCGCTTATAATTCACTTCACACTTGACCATGATTGGATCTTTAGTATCCTCACAAGTACGTAATCAGCTAACATTCCTGCTACAGATTAATGTGATCCACATGATATATGCGCTACTATTTCGTGGATTCAGGTTGAATGTCACGAAGTATTACTTCTGTGAATGGACGAGAGTTGTTTTAACACATCACTGACGGCTGCAAGCCAGTAATAAATAATTAAATAATTGGTGGCGACATCCTACTGTTTGTACGATTAGAATCCTGAAGACAATAGACTGTCGCCAGAACGTATACAGTACTGAGAAGTCTAAGCTGCCGCTAAATGAATGCGCGAATTAACCGCGCCCCAACCAGTTACACTTCATATCACAATATTTCCGAGTGTAACTTACCCTCTAGGGAGTTCTTGAAATCGTCCTGCACTGTACATTGAAGTCACTTGAGTATAAATTTGCACATGTTCTGCGAATAAAAAAAAATTGCTCCTGGACAGTTGTCAAAAATTTTTTTTTAAAAACTCATTTGCTATTGTTTGCCAAGCAGTATGGCTGCAAGCGTTCGAACGTTGAATCATGGGTATGCGGGTTACGTGGGAGCAGCACTTCCGGGAACACGAGCCGCAAATATTGTGTTTTAATTAACACGTGCCTCGGGGCGTTCATTATCTGCGATATTCTCCAATATTTTACCTCTGAGCCCCGCAGATATTTAACAGCCGCGAGCTGAGTGTTTCCTTGAAAATGCTGGAAGATATGGATTATAAACATGTACCAGAGTCCCCTTCCGGACGATGTCGTTACAAACGACGAGTTACTAACGCAGTTCAAAAGATATTATTTTTAGCATTTTAATGGAAAAATACGGCCCCCAAAAGACCACAGAAAAATGGTAAAAGAATATGTAAACAGGGTGAGGATGCTAACTGTAAAGCTCCCCGCAGTGACACTGGGGACTCCGAGACAAGTGATTCGACATAGGACATGTAGGGTCCAAGCGGACGGGAAAGGCCCGAAAATTCGCCTTCAAGTGTCCATGACGTCACATCCTGTGTGTCCGCATCAGGCGCGTACGAACGAGTATTCAAAGGAGTTCCTTCGATCCAACCTGTCTCTGTGGCTCAGTGTCTGCGTCAGACCCTTGTAAACTTGCGGTCCGAGGTTCGTGTCCCAGTGTCGACAATTTGTTGTCAACGTTACTTTTTGCAATTTTAACTTACTTCAACTGTTATTTCTTTGTAACCCTTTGCTGCATAATTTATTTTATTTTGTTTTAGCTGTGTTCTACATTTATTGTTTACAGCCCCATTAGTTTGTATTTGTTTTATGCATGTTCGA
>PNEQ01046545.1:0-15493 GCA_003012365.1 Medauroidea extradentata | reverse complement strand
GAAGCCTAGCACTAAATACATCCACCAATCCTACCATGCTACATCAAATCCCAATCGCAAATCTAAACTGGCCAGAAGTTCTACAGCAAACCACGAAGAGAAGCTACGACGAAGATCAGAGGCGGGCCCTGCCTCTACTCCTCATCGTACTTCGGACTGGCAGCATGGGCACGACATAACTTCTTCACTCAGCTTCTACGACACGGACATCTGAACACAAAACAAAAAATAAAGTAGTTAGTTAGTAGCTCTCTTTAAATGGCTAACGTGTGCCTTACGAACCACTTTACTCGAAGCTAGATCAGCCAATAGGACCGTGTTGGGCCCCAAAAGACGAGTCACCTCGAAAGGTCCATTGAACCGCAGCATCAACTTTCTGCCCCTCTGGTCTGCAGACGACGCCAACACAAAGGACCGACACAGCACATGGTCACCCACTTGAAAGTCGGCTGCCACTCGCCCTGCGTTGTATTGGTGCTGCAGCCTGGCCCTGGCGTCGTATAGGTTACCCAGGACCCGCGATGACAACAGCTCTCGAGCAGCATCAGATATGGGCGCCGCCGGCGAAGGGACTCCCCACACATTCAGGAAGGGGTGCAGAAGATCCCTGCCAAATATCACACGAGCAAGTGAATACTTAGTAGCCCCATGAATGGTCGAATTAAAACCCAAATTAAGTAGATCTATGTCCTCGTCCCAACGCTCTTGCTGATCGTGGTAGAGGGCTGTCAGCGAAATCTTGAGGTTACGGTTAACCGCTCGACCCTATTCCCACACGGAAAATAGTGGCTCGAGGGGTAACGCGTGATGCCCCAACGGAAACACATGTCCCGAAAGGATCGAGAGGTGAAGTAAGTCGCATTATCCGTCAGCAAGCTAACGGGAGGTCCAAACACCGACCAGACACGCTCCGACAGATGGCGTTGAATTTCCGAACTCCGAATACTCCGCAAAGCCACAAGTATAATGAAGTTCGTGAAGACATCCAGCAGGACCAAAATATACTTGTGTCCCTTAGCAGATCGAGTCAGAGGCACAAAGACATCGCAATGAAGGACTTCCCAGGAATACATGACCTCATCGACTGAGTAAAGTCCCACACGCGAATTCCTAGCTGGCTTAGCTCGTTGACACACTAAGCAGTTCCGAACGAATGAGCGCACATCGGAGGATACAGAGGGCCAATAGAAGCGATCACATAGCTTCGAGATATTACCTTGATGCCCAACATGCCCCCCAATGGGGGAATCATGATAGTATCGCATCAGCTCGTGTCGACACGACTCTGGAACTACCAGACGCCTACGTTGACCCCGGCGTCCCAAGTAATATAAAAAATCCTGATCGAGAACATAGGGTATCTGATCCCCATTATTCACTGCGGCAACCTGTACCTGGCAAAACGGATCGGAGGCTTGCGCATCCCTTAACCGTCTGTAAAACGATTCTTACGTGGTGAAGGCCATACAAACACCATCTGCCTCGGCAAAACCTGCATCGTTTTTCTCGTAGTCCTCTGGGTCAAACATCCGAGACAACGCGTCGGTGACTACGTTGCTACCCCTAGAAATGTGTTTAATTACAAAACGATACCTAGAGAGCCTAAACGCCCATCTTCCCAGCTTACCAAAGTCCGACAAATGCGACAGCAACCAAGACACTGCCTGGTTATCTGTACACAGATCAAATTCTACTCCTCCCAGGAAGGCATCGAATTTGGCCGTACCCCACACACAAACGAGGGCCTCTTTCTCAAATGTACTCAACCGCCTCTCCGAGTCGGATAGAGTACGGCTCGCAAATGCTACTGGGCAGACATGGCCATCTCTTAACTGTCCCAGCGTAGCTCCTAAAGCTAGTCCAGAAGCATCAACATGCAAGACAAAACGTAAATCGAAATCCGCCAAGTACAGAGCAGGTGCGGCAGCCAATGCTGTCTTCAGGCTCTGAAAACTAGTCTCCTGTTCCGGGCCCCACGTAAACACAGCATCCTTTCGCTTCAACAGGTTTAAAGGAGCAGCAAGCTCCGAAAAGCGCAGAATGAAACGGGCATAGTACCCTAAGAGACCAATGAATCTCGACACCCCCTTCACCGTTTTAGGGCGCGGAAAGTTGACCACTGGCAACACACGATCTGGGTTCATCATTAAATGTCCTCCCGACACCACATACCCCAGAAATTTCACTGAGGGCGCAGCCCATGTCACCTTCTCGGGGTTAACGGTGAGCCCGGCCTCCCGCAAGCGCGTCAACACAGCTCGCAAATCAGCCACATGCTGCCTCAAGTTATCACTGTACACAATAATATCGTCGATATAATTGATAACGCACCTGAACTTCAGATCGGATAACACGTGATCCAACACTCTCGAAAGAGCTTGGGTACCAAATTTCGCTCCCATCGGGATGCGATTGAACTCGAATTGGGCCCACTGAGTTTGAAATGCCGTGTACTTTCTACAATCGGGATGTAACAAACACTGGTGGAAGCTGGCATTAAGGTCAATTACGGAAAACACATTAGCCTTACCTAGATGTTGAAGAGTGGCATTTACGGTAGGTGCAGGAAAAGGATCCAAGTGAATTTTAGCATTAACAGCGCCCATGTCTGTAACCAGACGAAAACCACCTCCTGGTTTCTTGACCAGGAAGGCGGGGCTAGCAAAGTCTGAAGTGGACGGCGAGATAACCCCAGAGTTCAAAAGTTTGGTCACAATCTCTCTGAGAATCTCCAACTTTGGGGGATCATAAGTGTTAAAAGGTACCCTCACTGGGACGTCATCTATCAACGAAAAACGGTAAGGCAGAACATCACAGCGCCCGAGGCGAGTAGTAATAACATCGCCAAATTCCCGCAACAAGGCGTCAACGTCCGTAGAATCAGATCCGGTCATCATAACCACACGTCCGAGGGGAGCTGGAATCTGGCTAACAGAAGCCATTAACGGACAATGCACGTCCGGAGCAAACTTAAACGTCAGACGCCCCGCCGACACATCGATTACCGCCTTAGTACGACAGAGAAAATCAAGCCCCAAAACAATGTCGGCCACTAGGTTGTCAACCAACCAAAAACGGTGATCCCAGGAAAAACAATTAACCTTTAAATGCACTGAAACTGACCTCTCACAGTGCACCATCTGACCGTTGGCCACACACACAGAGATGACTTGATCGGTGCGCAAACGGGTCGACAAACTAGGCCGTAAGTTACCAACACGTCCCACCAGGCAGACCTCATGAATGAATGTGATGCGCCTGTATCAACCAGGCCTGCTCGCTCCAAACCATACAACTCCAACAAAACGAAACAATCACGTTGCGCCACACTGAACTCACTTTGCCGCACCCCTTCGGCGCTCATAGAGCCGTCAGGCTTCCGTTTCCTGGACAATTGGCCCGCAAGTGTCCAACCTGACCACACCTGAAACACACCCGCATGTCTCCGCTATATACCAGGGAGGGGCAATTCGCCCGAAAATGTCCAAAACCGGCACAGTTGAAGCAGCGCCCTGGAGTCGCGCCGCGACCCCTACTACCTAGGCTTTCGCCTGTCGCAACCGCCACGGTTGCTGAAGACTGACCCCTACCACCTCGAATGCCACCACGCACGCTCGCAAAGGGAGTGCGCCTCTGAGCCCCAGGGACCTGATCACTCTGGGTCGTAGGGTGGGGATGGAAATAAACAGGCTTCGCCGCAGCTGGAACCGGCAACAAATCGTGCACTGACGAAGTCAAACTCGGAACTGGAAATTCTGCTGGTTCCTTAGTGACTCGACGGTACTCGCTTTCCAGCTCTACCTGCCGATCGATTTCACGAGCTAAGGATTTCAATTCCTCCATAGATTCAGGCACATCGCGAACAAAGCGATGCGAACGAACCTCGGGTGTCAAATGCTCCATAATACCCTGTATAAGTTTGGTTAAAGGGCGGCGTAAATGCAAATTCATGGCTCGCCCATAGGCCTCAACATCGCACACAAATGCAGACGCTGATTCACCCTGTCGCTGATAACGATCCACTAACTTCTTCTTAACACCCGACCATGCAATGCGCGAACCCGCGCAAGCAATCAATCGTCCCTTAAACAACTGGTAATTACCTAACAGGCTAATCACCTCTGACAGGACGTCGCCTGCCTGACCCTCAACACGAGATGCTAAACACATCAGAAAAAAACTCTCCTTCTCCCGGCGATCGGTACTGGCATAAACCCTGTCTACAGCTCTCAAGAAAACCGCAACAGCTTCGGGCTGAACAACCTTCAAAACGTCAATAGAATTTAATGTCGCTATCAGGACACTCTGTGACACAGTAGCAGGGCCATCGCCCAGCTGTAATCGCGCAACATTTTGCAATGAATTCACATAGGTCAAGGCCCTCATGCGTAATTGCGTCACATCCTCGGCCGGGTCAAACTGGACACCTGCCTCTGTCAGGTAATTACGCAACTCAAAATACCCAAAACGCAAAATAAAGTCCGGGACGTCACCCATACTGCCTATGCAAAACACCGAACGAACTTGAACAAAGAAGAATAATAATAACGACACCTCCAACCTCAGTGTCCAAATGCGCTCCACTGAATGTGTTCACCAAAATCAAAACTAAACACAACTCGCCAGGCAAACAGCCGTAGCAGAGTCGCGCAGCTATTGTGCTGTAATCTCTATACAGACACGTGTAAACACACGGCCGTTAATACCTGGGGGAACAATCCCACACCTGAGCACTCACCCTAACCTCTGCTCGATTTGGTGAACACATATTCAGAAGTCAAACGCACACAACATGAACACTGGGGAAGGGTTCAACTCGCTACGGCAATTAAACTGACAGTCCCGATAAAATGCACAAAATATATTGACAGAAATAATCTGGATACATAAGTTAACATAGCCAACACCGGGCTTAATCAGTACACAATCCGAAGGCAATCGCTGTTATACCAGTGATACAAATGTGACAAGAAAAAGCCTCACAGGCATCAACAACACCACTACACTAACTGAAACGGTCAATGCCGCAATTAACAGGCACAAAGTAAGCAACTGGGCGCGAGCCTAACTCTCGCCCCATACTTGCCTCCCGACCGCGACGACACATCCCCAAGGACAGTGTAGGGAAAGACTGATAACAAAAGAAAGTAAATGAAACAAACGCGAACTGAAAACAACACTTACCAGTCAACGAGGATGTGCAGCCGCGGGCGCGAGCAAGCACAGGTAACCCACACGAGAGCTCACTACTAACTTAACTCCTCTCCGGCCGCGAGGAACCGGCTCACACCGGGAAGGAGGGAGAGAGAAGGGAGGCGGGGATGGGAGGCGGGGATGGGTGGCACGACGTCCACCGAAGACGGCCGAAGGTCTAGAGAGGAGGGGCGGGCTACGTCAGATAACGACGTCACACGAGGCCAAGTCACAGATAATCGTTCGGCTACACTCAGATACCAGTAGTCAAGTGGGGGGGGGGGGGAGCCACACAATATGGGCAGACATATATTAACTCGGGCTGAGCCCAGCTCAATGTGAATACAAAGATCTTCTTCCTATTAGCATTCTCCCCACTCTGTCTAAAGTGGCAGAAAAAGTTGTAAACAAACAACTGAGTGAATGTTTAGAAACCTGTAACCTATTGTACAACAAACGATCTGGGTTCCGCAAAGGCCACAGCACATACATGACCCTTACCGATGTAACTGATTATGTGTTAAAAGCAATGGATAATTCTAAAGTAGTTTTGTTAATTTTTCTAGATGTTTCCAAAACGTTTGATACCATCAATCATAATATATTGCTTGAGAGGCTTGCGGATATTAACGTTCCACAAAAAGCATTAAATTGGTTCCGTGACTACCTAAGTAACCAAATGCAGCAGGTTCACCTAGAATCAACAACTGGAGTCAATAAAAGCAAATACAGGTACGTGTACACCGGTGTCCCTCAAGGAAGTATACTAGCACCACTACTTTTCTCTATATACGTGTCTGAGCTCCCCAAACAACTTAAATGTGTTCCGTGCCACCAGTTTGCTGACGATACACAATTATATCTGGAAACAGATTTGAATTGAATTGAAAACGTAGTTGAAAAAATAAATGAGGACCTTGATAGGCTACACAAATGGTGCACTAAAAATAGACTGAAATTAAATGCAGACAAATGCAAATTCATGGTCATGGGTACCAACAAGATGTTGAACAAATTTAATTAACATAATAACCTCACCAAAATAACAATCAATGGTAGCCTAGTTCCCCGTTGCGACTTTCATCATAACCTCGGAGTCACATTTGACCCACACCTAATCTGGAAAAAACATTTTGCGTTATACATTCAGAGTGGGTATTACAAACTTAATCACATTTACAAATTCAAACGTATTCTTCCGCAAGACCTCAAACTTAAGATATGCGGCACCCTTGTTTTGTCACCTTTCAGCTACTGCGTAGGACTATGTAGCACCTTAGAAAACACACTACAGTACAGAATACAAAAACTACAAGATGCTTGCCTTAGATTCACCTACAATTATAAATAAGAGACCACATAACACAGACATTATCAAAATCTGGCTAGTTAAACATGGAAAAAAGAAGACTCTTTCACTTTTCAACTCAGCTTAAATCAATTATTGTAAGCAGCATGCCCCAGTACTTATCCTACAAAATTTTACAACATAATTCAGTCCATTCATATAATACTAGACATAGATCAAACTTTCAGATACCCTGACACAGAAGTGCACTCTACAAATACAAATGATCCTTCACATACAAAACTGGTCATCTCGGGAACATATTACCAGAAGAGCTAAAACCGATCATTTCAGTTAATAACTACGGGGCAAAATACAAATATATGTTATTATTAGAACAAAATGATCAGTAAAAACTGATATTTTACTAACAGCTTATTCCTTAGACACTATTTCATTGTACATGTACTGCATGTGCTACTTATAATATGATTCCTTCAAAATTTAACGCTGTATCCTTCACTGAATTGTACCATATTTCATTGTATATTATTTGTTTATTCTATTGTATTATGTACCTAATTATCTATTGTAATATTATACTAATTGTATTGTTTTACTTATCATATTATGTTATCTACTGTATTTTTTTTTACTTGGTAGTGGAGATTACTGTTTAAGAATATGTTAATGGTAAATTGTAAACTGGCCTTGGAGCTGAATTTTGTTCATGTATAAATTATTAATAATAATAATTATAATTATCAATAATAATAATAAAGAGAGAGATAGAAAGAAAGAGACAGACACAGAGAAAGATATGCAGAGAGAGAGACACACTAAGAGAGACATACACAGAGAGAGAGAGAGAGACACAAACTATGAAAGACATATGCAGAGAGAGAGACACACAGAGAGAGACACACAGAGAGACACACACAAAAATAATTACTTGTAATTAATTCTACTATTTCCTGGAAGCCTGGAGATAACATTTGTCTGCACATTTGGCAACGAACAATTCCTAGCTTAGGTCAGGCGAGCCCGAAATATTACCTTTAGCCCTAATCTGTTGGATCTGACTTGAACCCTTTTCATTTCAGCCCGACCAGGACCATTCCCGAATGGAGCAGGGTTTGGGTTCAATCTGCCCGGTTACTTGCAAGTTTGGGCTGGGTCAGGCCATGTGCACATTTAATTCAGATTGTTTCAAGACTCAACAGGATTGGTGTTAGTAGGGCTATGGTTGTAACAAGGAGCTTTTACTGTAATTGATTTCTCATTGGATTAACTGTGGCTGAACCATAGAGGTAATATATAGTAGAGGGAACATGACGTCACAAATGTGTGTCCAACATGGTCTCGAAAGTTTGGTGTCGTTTATTTTTGTTTTCTAGTCGTAAAAATGCAGTCGTGTTGTTTGAAATTCATGGTGTACCTTCCAGAATATTTACATAGTTGTGTGGTGTCACCAAGATCTTGTTTCAAAACCGTATAGTAAGTATGTAGCTAATATTTACATTTTACTAAAAATAGCTGTGTTAAGGAAAACAGTAACGTGGCAAACATTGTTTACATTTGTCGTTCTGAAATTTCTGCGCAATTATACTTTGTGATAATATGGTTGTATGCTCTCCTTAGTTCATATATTCATAAGGTACCAAAATAACCCAACATAGTTGTGATTACTAAGCAATTATTATCTTGGCTCTCAATGTTATTTCAAATTTCCCACGCATATTTCACTAAAGTCACGTGACACATGTTGAACACACAATTTCGTATGCAGCTGTATAGAGTATACTCCCTCTACTGTATATTTACTCTAAGGGCTGAACATAAGCTATTTAGCTTGTCTTTTTTTTTTGTGTGTGTTTTATGAATGACCGTTTGTGTGGATCACAGTGTAGGAAAGCTGCAAAAGGCATGTCTTATCCGCAACGGGTTTCTGGAATGCCACCTTCCATCTGGCTACAGTGGTTTTGTTGCAATAGTAGCTAAATGAATTTCAGTATTATTAGGATGTAGAAGTCTATCTGAGCAAAGTAGGAACTTGTGGAGAAGTCTGTAGTTATGCTGTATGTCGCTTGCTTACAGGCTGCGGAGGTATATTGAAGACTAGGACAGGTATGATCCAAACACCGCAACACCCCGAGTCATATCCACCAAACACAGTGTGCAATTGGGTGATATCAGTAGATGTTGGCTGGGTGATACAGCTCACCTTCACTTCGTTCAATCTGGAAGCTGGTTTCTCATGGATTCACCATAATTGCCCGTTCGATTGGGTGGAAGTATTTGATAATGGTTCAGATCCAAATACAGGAGGCAGTTTGGGAACGTAAGTTGTAACATTGATTAAAATGAAATAAGATGAAAAGCATGTGTACTTTGTTTTATGGTGTTAATTTTGACATACAAATTGTGAGAATGCTGACTATGTATATGGAAAGGATGGCACTTGCAAACAGTCTTCTAGGAAGTGGTTATAAACTGTGTGCTTTCATTTCCTGCTTTTGACAACACTGGTATTTTCATTTCGTGCATATAACATCACTTTTTTCTCAAACAATACAACTCGGTTAACATTTTAAAACTGTAATATTTTAGATAAACTAACTTAGCTGGAGACTAAAAACAACTGTAAAAACTAATTTATGTCTAGGAAAGTGTTATAAGTGTACATTACAGTGATATAAAAGACTGTGATCCTGAATACGTTGATCACGAACCTACAGAAGACAAGTGGAAAAGCCTATGTTATACACACAGTGTAGGTATTAATCATATTTCTGATGGCACAGTAACTTCAGCCTCATTTAATCTCATTATAGGCTTATTTACTGTACATAAACTAGGAAGGTTTAAGTTGCTTTTGTGTAATATCCATTTATTGGTGTAAAAATATTGATTCCTACTTAAGTGAAACCCTCTTAAGAAGTTTCCCATTTAAGAAATTTCCTGCTTAATAAGTTATATAATTTTGCACCTTGTCCATAAGCACTATGTAATTTAACCCCTTTGAGAAGTTTTCCTGGTTAATAAGCATTATTGTTTGCTGTCCCACCATAACTGTCTTAACAGAGTTCTCCATATAACATTTTTTTGCGTATAACACTTTTTTCACAGGTTCCTTGAAAAATGTTATAACAGGGTTCTTCTGTACATGTACATGTCAAAATGCCCACACTCCAATGCTTAGTCATTTAGTTCTAAATTAAATACATTCAACTTTCCCTGGACTTACATCCAAAGAGAAAATACATTTTAGGAGAACTCATCAAAAAGCTTTAGACATGTCCAGGAGGCTTATGCTAGAGTTTTGGTTTGTATGTGAACCGTCTGCCTGACTGCTCAAAATGCGCTATTGGTATGCTTGAACATGTTACTCTCATGAACAAAATTTGTGTACGAAAATGTACTGGATTGCTGGCAGGCAGCTGGATTAATGATTTCACATACGAGAAACAGAAAAAACAAAAGCTATGGAAAAATATTTCAACAACTAGATTTTTTTTAAGTTCTTGACAACATTCAAATAGAAGCTTACCACTAATAAGGTTAAAAAAAATGTGATTCAGCTCTTTTTTATGAGAGTACAGTAGAACCCCTATTTTACGAGGCCTCACGGTGCCCGAGAATGACCTCGTAAAATCGCTGACCTCGTAAAATCGTATCCGAGCAATTTTGACCCTTCAAAACCCCAAAAATTGCATCGAAACAGCAGTTTTCTTGTTAGTCAGGTGTATCATCTTTTATCATAAAAATAACACATTTCTAAAATGAAATACATGGTATGTATTTGTTTTGATGAATATACGGCTTCCGAAACACGTACACCCTAGACGGGGTGTGCGATCACCGCTTCCCCGTGCCCCACAAAAGGAAGTACGGCCGCGAGTCGCCTTGATGAGTATTTTTGCGGAAGCTTCTTAGGGGAAAATCAGACATGTACTAATGGAATATTTGAGTAGAACCTTGTTAATTCGAAATGCTATATACTGAATCGAAGGATAGGATCTTGCATGCTTTGAAGTTTGGTTAATTCTAATTTCCCCGAGTTATGTAATTCGAAGCATATATGTACTTAAAATATACACAAAGTTACGCTTATTATTCGTCAATATGTTGAGAAAAGTGCCCCATAAAATTTCAGAATCATAAATATTGCAAGTAACGTGTGCAGCGCGTCAAATGTTGGCTACAGGTCAGCGGAGATATGGCAACAGTGTGCATGCCAAGTGGTCCGCTAGCCCTGATGACGCAGCTCAGCACGGCATGGAGTTACTCCTTACCGTATTTACTCGTGTTCAGTCCCCTCTTTTTTGCCCAAAATTTATGTTATAAATTAGGAGAGGGGGCTATACACGGGACAAACTAGGTACCATCACTGCCAAAAAAATGTGTAAGCACTCAAATTACCAATTTATATGCTGATTATTACTGTGAACTTTCACAAAAATGGAAACAATAATAGTAAGCCGTAAAAGAAATGCTTACATCAACTAATTAACGTGTCTCGGTAGTCGGTACCGATAGTAACAGCGCGGGAGTGCGCCAACAGTATTTGTAAACAATGGAAGGTTCAAGGTTAAAGATTCTATTTTAAGGAACATGGCCGTGCTTTACTGGCTATCAAACTTATGCGCACACTTTTGCAGTCGACATCAAAATGTCTCGCGGCACTTTTTTTTAATGTTCTTGAGCATATTTCACCACTTTTAACTTAAATTCAGCAGTGAAACTGCACAGCTTTTTCCCTATTATCAAACGACGTAACTATATAAACTGACAAGAAAACAAGAACGCCGCGACTACTGCTAGCAGTCACCGATAACAATGGCCTCTACGCGTGTGTACCTCACAGCAGAACTTGCACAACTGAAGAATGTGGCAACGCAGCATCACGTGCCTGGCCAGCCGCTCACCCCTCCCACCATCCCGTCTGCACACACACCAGCCCGCCCGGGCCTCATCCTCCCGCATGCTTCTAGCCATCTGCCCGGGCTCACGCTCAACTACTGATAAACTTGTCTGCTGCTACGCTCTGCGGCCAAGCCAAACAAACGAGATGTGTCCGGCTGTTGCTGCGTGTTAATATTACTTAAGTTAAAATTATTTTTTTTAGGCGTGGGAGGGTTATACATGGAATATTCATTTTTCTCTAATTTACAACTTCGAAATTGAGGGGGGGGGGGCGCTATACGTGTGGGGGGGGGGCAGTACACGAGTAAATATTAATGGTATCTCCCCCCTTCCTCCCACTACCCTTTCAACTCTTGGTAGTATATGACCAAGGACGGTGTGCACTGTGCAATCAATAAACTATATAAGCTGTGCGGAAATTTTTCTACAGACCTTGAAATGACATTTGCCGGCACGCCATTGTTAAAGCTAGAGAATGGCAGGACGGGATTAAGTGGGAGGGTAGAGAACACACAGTTGTTTGTTTACAGTACCACAAAAAGACGGTGGCATTAGCTAACTGACTAAAAATAAACACTTAATATTATTGACCTCCGATCGAGTGCGAACTAGACTATCAAACGTACAAGAACACTTCCTTAGGGTGCCTTGTAAATATTTTTAAAATCCACAATTACTTTGATTAGCAAGATTTTGAAGAGCCACGGTAATACACGTGAGCGAACTTCGAGAAGACGAGTCGGGTACTGCCGCTCTGCCGGTAAACCGCCAAGAACTGTCCCACTGCGTGATTGGACAGGGTACGAAAGAGTTGCCTTTGAATTCGTCAAGAACTTCGAAACTGCGCCTGCGCGAAAAGCAGGCGCCATACCCGTCACCCCTCGCCTAGAGACGACAACCTGCCACGTGCCGCGCCGTTTGAGAGAGAGAAAAAAAAAAGGAGAACAGGAAAGTATACCTGACTCTTTTATCATTGTTGTTTGTGTTGTGCTATCCTTTTACAGCTCTGAGGTTTCTGATTAGGCTCTTTTACTACAACTGTAACAGAAACTGAAAACTGAGTTACTCTTCACAGATCAAATTATGTTTTTTTAAGGAACTAAAATTATCATTCTGAACGTTAGTTATTTTTATTGTTGAAAATGTTTTCTTGTAATTAACGTTATGCCATTTGACTAGCTTGGTTTTCTTTACGTGAAAATATTTTAATTATGTACAGCAGGGAGAAAAAGACTTTATACACTGTTTGTAAAAATTTTAAGCATTGTGTTACTGACTATAGAATTAACCAAAGAGACATGAGGTTTTGTCCCTTCATGAATTAGTTATTATAGTTTTCTGGTTGCATTTTTTTTATTTAGTAGATGCTCCAAGTTAATTTAGTGAATTTACTGGTGGCGCTAATCTGCAACAGATCTTTTATATTGTTTTAATTTCTTTCTTTAATTATTCTTGGGCAAGATGAGATTAATTAGTGTTTTGAAATTTTTGTTAACTGGTTAAAGTGATACATATGTATGTGTAATTTTATTTTGAATTAGCCTTTGTTGTAAAATGGTTTTCTTTAATTAACATACTACGTATTCTCAGTTTGTTTACTACTCCAGTTCAGAGTAATTTTAATCAATATGTTCCTTGGATTTCTCTTAGCGCCAGGTTCAATATTTCTGAAAGTACACATGGCAGAATGATTTTTAATGTTGTAACAATGGGTTTCTGGAGTCCCTGTGCTTGGTTGTTTAAAATAAGAGTTTGGTAAGAATATATGGCTGAGCCACTACCATCAAGTAAAGTCTGTGGACCGATGAATTTGTTTTGTAATGAATTTAGTGGAGATTTAATTTTTGCAATGTTTGATTTGAACTGGAGGAGAGACACTGCAAGAAACTACACCAGATACGAACCAGATAAGTGTTGAACTGTTTATGATTCAGAACTTTCAGATTGTGTTAATTTCCAGCATTACAATATTTAAGAACAACTCACCTAACAAATTTAATTATGCCTGCGTTACTGAGAGACTAATTTCTCATGCTTAGCTGAGCAGCACTAAAAAGTTAAAATATAATTTTTCTGTTACAAACTCTCAACAATTTAAATTAAAACTATTATATATATATATATATTTTTTTTTTGGACACTGAACTGAGATATTGCGTGGATATTATATAGCCCCTGAGAACATGTAAGACTGAACTATACCGTCATTACTTCCATAGGCTAATTGTATTAAACACTCAGTCGTGGTTTTATTGAATATAAGTTGTAAAGCTAATATCCTCTATTGAGATGTATAACTTGAATGTATAAAATTATATCTATATGTGTATTAATGACTTATGTTCCAATTATCTGATCTCATCATTATATTTTCATAAATATTGAAATATATTGACTCTGAGTGTGAAGGTGCTGTACTAAAAATATCAAGTTCATATTTTAACAACTGTTACAATATGTATAAGCTCTGTCTGTCAAAAGTATTTAGTTACCAATTACAAGAATATAAAACATAAAGGGAACCTATCACTAATTTAAAAGAAACTCACACTATACAGGACACAGGGGAAAATCTGCACTAATCATTAATGCCATGGACGTCTGAATTAGCACTGCCCTCATGGTACAGTGCCAACAACTGTATAGCATACATGACCCACAGTAGAAGTCACATCTCATGTCTCAGTGTCCATACTGCCTACAATTCTCTCATTAGGACAGCGGCGCTGCATGAGAAATGGCCTCTCTGGATGAGTCACAACTCCGACTGAGGTCGAATAACTCCCGCAGCTGTCGCGAGAATCAAATAAGCGACCTCCTGGGTAAATTACTGTATACCTAACGGACGTGAGTTAACCTGCCGAGACACGCAACAGGCCAAGTGGTGTGTCTCGATGCACATGTACCATTTCGTTCTTACCCATGACATCCTCTTTCAGTAATCTTTCTCTAAGCCTGACCTAGCAGTTTGTGCATCCAATTAAGGACTGGCGAGTCATGTCCCTAGCATGTACTTCGACCACTTGGTTGGCTAATTCCCCGGATCACTGAACTACATAGAACCAACGGTTTTCATTCTTTCCATGTTCGTATAAGCCTTCGCCTCATCAAAAAGTTGTGAAAAATTATTTTGGGGAGGGAAAAAACTAGTATTAAGAGCTTACGTTAAACCTAAACACAACTTTGAGAACAATGCCATATCCTTGGCGCAAGGAAGCATGACATAGTTAACTTGCTACACCACACTGTGTTTATAAACACACTTAGAAGGCCTCCACGGAGCGCTGATGTTTGAAAATACCTAACAGCCGCATATTTGAATGTTGCAATACTGCAACTACTGGATCGTTCTGCCTCGTGCATGCCACACCTTGAAAGCTGCCTACCGTATGGCAACAAAAATTCCGTAATTGGCTACTTCTGAATTTAACAAGTACAACCATAGTACATATACACTAGGACTCCGATTTTACGAACCCTGGATTTAACGAAGGTAGCAATTCTACGAATATAATCTCAGGAATCCTCAAAAAATAAAAAATTCTTTGACAAAAAAATTATAAGGAATTATATTGACAATGAGTAAAGCATACATTATCTAATTCATGGTATTAAAATATCAATTGTAGAGTTGCAATTATTACTAGTAGGTCGCAATATTAAAAATAAAACAAAAATAGTGAAAATACGTTAAAAAATGCAGCAGTGGCAGTTTGAAAACCGTGCCGGTCGGCCTGTCTCCATCAACTACGACGTATTAGGATCTATATTGAGGTCGTACTATAGCCACAAAGTTCCAGCGCATGTGCATATGCTCATTTAACTATTGTACTGTCTCCTTTTAGGCTGTTTCACGGCGTCTTATATCTCTCTTGCCTGACGCTGAATGCATTTACAGGGTTCCCAACGACCGGGAAAACAGGGAAAACAGGGAAAATTCAGGGAAATTAAAATGTGTGTTACACACAGGGAAAACTCAGGGAAATTCTTTGTGCGGAATCAATATATACCGTATTTACCCATGTACCACCCGCACATTTATTCTCAAAAACAAAATCGCAAAGTTGGGGCATGATTCGCACATGT
>PNEQ01046544.1:0-15495 GCA_003012365.1 Medauroidea extradentata | reverse complement strand
ACAGGAGTAATTGTGTGCATAACTAATTGTGTTGTGAGAGTTCTAGTTGATTACTGTTTTGTGTATTTCGTAGCTTTGTGAGCTATTAAATCCAGTACTTAATTTAACTCTTTTATTTGTAATTATAGACCTCTATCCCAAAGAACTCATGGGAATTGCCCACATATAAAGTTTGTGCTCTCAAACTTGTAACAATAGTGAACAGCCTGTATCAAACCGCAGGCCTAGGCACTTCTACCTATAACCAAGGTTACCCCTCAAGGATGAGACTGACAGCACTGGGCGCTCGCCGTTCATGTGTGGTATTCCTGTGTGACGCACGGACGAAGCAAGACTTAATGAGATGCAGTCGTGTACTTCCTGGTGTAGAGGTACAGATAAGACTGTGACGCACAGGGATACCTTCTTCGTCTCTTGTCCCGAAAATTGGGTTTACATGTAGGGGCAAGTTTTAGGCCTGAAGGCCAGCACGCCATCCTTCCACCCGCATTGAAACTGTACTCGGACGAGTGAATCAATGCACGGCACATATCCTTTTCGTTTCTTGCGACTCCTCTTAATGATTTTGTGCCTGTGCTAGCATAATTACTGAACACGACTTTCTGCCGGTAATCCATTTAATACTTGCCCTCTCCGCCAATCAGTGTTCGCCCAGACCCAGGGGCACCTGATTTTATCGAAAAATATTTTGCCCCATCTTGTTTAAATACTTTATGATTAGAGAAGGTGATTTATCGCGAGAATGTTTTCTACCAGCTTATTCTGCAAATTATTGTAGCGCCCTGCGTAATGTGTTGTTCGCCGACGGTTATGTAGCACAGTCTAGTTGTTTACAGACGAATCACAGACGTCCAGTAGTAGCGCACCAGAGTTGTCATTGGTCCAGTCAAATAGGGACTCGCCAGAACGAAATAAAAGCGTCAGAAATGAATACATTACTTTGAAGCCTAGCAGACAGTCAACTTTTCCCGCGATAAATCACCTTCTCTACTTATGGTTTATATATACACGCTTAGCTCTATACATGGTTATTGTCAGCGTGGCTTTGTGCCAATCAGAAGAAGGTTTTCGTGACACCACACGTCTGTGATTTGCCTGAAGAACCCTAATAATACGCATGAGAATAAAGAGACCTCCCTACCTGCGCTTAAAATGCGTTGCAGCGAGTTATGGCTATTTTTTTTTCTGACAAACTATTTAACGCACGTTATATTTGTATATATACGAAAGAACACACACTTCAAACTATGTCGCTATGGTTTTAAAAATTCGGCACGTTTATTAAAAACATCATTTTCGGACCCCTCAAAATGACCAAATATGGGTTTTCCAGGCTGCTGTATATGGAAAAATAGCAACCGGATTCGAAAAACACAACTATAGAGACCAGCGTTAGACTTTGAACTACGCTGGCCACAAATAAAATAATATGGACACAGCTTAAAGTCCCATAGGAAAAAGGATAATAGTAAAGCACTGCATGCCAGCTGAGTAGCTTGCGAGGAGAGGCGATAATGTACTACATACGTTGGTCAAAGGCAACCTTACTACTCCTGCCTCACATACACACACACGAAGTCTATTTAAGGAGGCCCCTTAAAACATCCAATCACTGAACACGAAGCCGATCTGCAAACGTGTAAGTAAGGCACTACAACGTCCCTAATAATTAGTATTTTTGACATTTGAATTCTTGCAGTGATTTTTGATGTACTGTATTTGCACTGTCTCCTCAGTTTCCGATATTGATGACTTTACTGCACTATAAAAATAACACGCAACCTTTAGTCATGTGCACAAATACTGAATCTTAATTGGCTCCTTGGGAGAGTGTTATTGTCTTACGTGCACAACTTAGGCTGTGCTTCAGCCTAAGAGTGGCATCGTGTATTTGTGCAGAAACGTAGCGCATTTGACTGCGCCAGTCAAAAAGTTACTGCAACAACACGTGATTTGCGGGTAGATCCCAATATGCTTAAGGGACCGCGGTGGCCGAATGGTCAGACTATTCGCTTCCCACCAAGGCGATCCGGGCTCGATTCCCGGCGGGGTCTGTCCCCGGATTTTCGCATGTGGGAATCGTGCCGGTGTGGCAGGCGGTTTGTATCCCCTAGCGAGGCGCAGTGACGGCAAATGTCAAAGAGGAGAAGGGGTGCTAATAACCGAAACCACAAGGGTTGGCCACTGCACAATAAGACGACCCAGCCTCTACACACGAGCGAGTCTGCATTTAGTTGCTTCTTTAGTATTGGTTCGGCGTTCTCTAGGAAGTTTAGTTTAGTTTATTGCGTCCTTGGATCTTTTACAGTGTACATGTTTGCACAACGATATCGGACAAGTCATATTTACAATATACAATCAAATGAATAACTGGCACAAGATATACATTTAAAAACAGACAGTAATAGAGCGAAATTCTACATTATTCTTGTCAGTTCGCGGCTCGTGATCATCTGTGTCAAATTCTACGTCCAAGTACGGGAGAGACACAAACTTACAGTTATTTGAATTCAAGTTTCTTCCCCAGGAGAAACGCGAATTTTTCAGTGTTATTTTAATAGCATGAATAAAATTTTAAAAGTTCGGTTGATAAAGGACAGATTTTGGTATCGGGCCCCAGTGCTCCCCCACCCCTATTATGGCGTGGTACATAATTCAACGCTAAAAGTATTAACTTAATCTATAACTGTAGGTTTCTTGAAGCCAATATGCTAAAATTAAACACTAGCAATCCTAGACAATTGTTTTAGCCAACGTTTTAAACAAAATTGTTTCCATTGTTACGAACTTCTGAGGCACAATCTCTGACGCCGGAACCTCGTGCATTTAACTGCGGCGCAAGAGATCACGTGTAACGAATTAGTAATTCTGGATAAATATTTACTCGAAAAGTTGGCAAATACCATTATCTAGGATTGTCATTGAGTAATTTTATCCATATTGGCTTCGAAAAAAGCGTAGAAATTAATTGAAATTTTTAGAGTTTATTTATCTACCATGCCCTCTTAACCCATTTTTCAAGTTGTTGACCCTGGTATTCGTCTGCATCATGTAAAATAATCATCGTCAATTCGCACTACAGGTTTTGCGGAATACGTTGTCACCAAAGATTTCCGCTGTATTCCCGGGCCTGAGACTTGTAGGTCTACTCTAGATGTCGTCGCCCTCAACGATCAGATTCGCTCACGGCACTCGCCGACCCTTTTCTTTCCGTCACCCGTCCCACCCACGCAGGTAGCCCCAGCCCTTCTCAACCCCTTTTATACAGGGTCGCGGGAGGCAAACCCCCTCATCAATGGGACCGGACGGTCGCCGCGCGCTTGCCTTTGCCTTCTCCTTCGGCCGCCTATTGATCCTGCTGACGTCACCGCCACGCCCCGGGTTTTCTCGCGCCAACATGGCTGCCCTGCAGTGATGCCAATTCCCTCCGTACGCGCCGGCCGGCCTTGCGCTGAGATGAGTAAAAAGTACAGAGCATTAGCAGCCAATGCTTGGGGTCCAGCTGTCTCTGTTTATTTGCGTAACAATATGACGTAGTTTTTCTCTAAAAGTGCAGTCAGCTAATCCTGCAGTTATTCGAGATATGAGGTTATGGTTGGACAACCTACAGCCAAATTGTACATGTTGCTATTGGTAATCGCAACTACGGCCTTAAGTTCAGGTCTGGACACTGCTATAAAATATTGACCACCTCATGACTGATTTTAGTTCCTTTACTATCCGTAAATATGAATGAAAACTGGTGGCGCCGCAAGAACACTCGTGCTAGTAATTATTTTTCCACACATTAAATGTATTATGATTTTAAAGTACAAATATCGTAGACTTACTTAAGCTTAACCATAATATTTTTAAACACTTGAGTTTTGATTAAAATAACGAACTTCTCTTTACAACAGCACCACTGCGATAGTAGCGCCAGCAGTTTCGTTCAGTCATAAGAGGGTCAAAGATAAAGCGTTGAGTAGTAGGTGAGTGTCCAGATCTGTACTTCTAAGACCGTGACCTCAACATTTTTTCACGTATCAACATGGCGGATGGTTTCCTTCCCATAGGTGTTCTAAAGCTCGCGAGCTGGAGTAAGGTAGGTTTTATGTCACGTGACCAGGTTTTGTCGATCATCAGAATCTTGATGAACACCTGCAATACTGGCCAGGGTTTTATGGTTCCGTATCAGTCGCGTTGTTGAATTATTTTTTTTCTTCCCACTTTTATGAAAATCTAAGACGACTGAATGTGTCTAACCTCTCTGGACACGTCACTTGATGTTTGCGCGCGTATGATAAATTGTGCAGTCAGTAGGTATCGTATAATCCATACAGTTTGTTAAAGAAAGTTTTATTTATTATATAAAATACAGCAATGTCGATTTCGGTTGTCCTATATCAATATATCAATATTGTTGTATTTAAGTAAGATAATAGACGGAACTATATTGCGTAATTTCGCTGAAAACCATGCAGTAGGCCCTACGACTAGTTATATTTTCCTAAGGTTAAATTTTTAGTGCTCACTTTATCCCTAATGACCTATAGAAACGCTACTAGAGAATTTGTCCCTCGCCTTTAAAAAACAACTGGCTGTGGAATGTGCCAGCCTCTACCATTCTAATGGTCCGACAGGCAACTGAGAGTTCTGTATAATCATTGCTAGAGACATTCAAAATTCGCGTTATTTTCTGGCATCTGACTAGACTCCAAGGGACTATAGGCTTGTTAGACGTCTCACGCTGGCCGATATTGTTGTAACTTGCTGCGGAGAATGCTTACATGGTAGAAAGGCCAATCTCTGTAAAGACGTAATCCACACACACACACATACAAATGACAACACATAAAAGTTCGTGGCCAATTGAATCGCAGATTATGCTCTGTTATGTATAGGAAAGTGAAGTTTAGCCTGCTACCAAACGATAACGCGAATTTTACATGTCTCTAATCATTGCAAATCACTGCATGCCCACGCCTCACCACTGTTTTTGGTCTCTAAATATCGGACGTGTAATTTAAGCCTAGCAGACGGTCAACTGTTCTCGAGATAAATCTGAGTCCATACATTGTAAAAAAATCGTACTTTTTCCTGAAAAAAACTTGTATACTAATGTCAAACCATTTAACAGTCTAGGCACTGCAACAGGAATGTCGCGGGTCATTAAAGTGGTCTAAATTTTTCAAATACTGGAGGGGACTCGATTGAGACATTTTTATGAGCAGGTTGTGTGATGTGACGTCCCAAGTCCAAACAAATATTCAAACTTTGTCACTAATAAATTTCCAGAGTGTGTCCAAGATTGCCGACCTGCTTTAGATTACAGTGTAGGCTGTTCACGTTAAAGTAAGAATTTGGAACTTTTTAAGACTCTCTTAATAAACATACTAAATACACAGTAAATTTGTTTATACTTGTACAATAATTTTTTGTTTACTAGATTCCAAAATTTTTTTCGTAAGTTTACAAAATTTTTGTAAACTTTTCAGGAAATGCTTGGAACCATACAAATATGTCTGTATATTTACAAACATTTTTGTATGTTTACAAATAACTGATGTATTTTTACAACAACTGTTTGAAGTGACACAAAAAAGTGTTTCGACAACCAATTTCCAAGAATTATTTTGTAATAGCACAAAATACATTTTGTAAAATATGACAGGTCTTGGAGGACACATACTCTGGAAATTTATCAGTGATTAAGTTCGAATATTTGTTTCGACTTTGGACGTCAAGGCCAGCTAGGAGCAAACCAAAACGCGCAGTTATGTGCAATTTTCTATGGAAATGCCGCTTACTGGTGTGATTTACTTTCATATAACCGCGATTAACCCGTCCACTTCAGACTGATTTATGGCTTCAAATGTCGCTAAATATTTGTGTTGGCCTTCATACGTTGTCATTGCAGTAATTGCTTCTCTGGGTTCTCTGTGATCGCATGCGTACAGAATCCCTGACTTTGGTGAAAATAATTTGGCACTAACATGTTTCAATGACGTACTTGCACATGATTCGTGTTCAGTGATTGGGTGGTTTTTTAACACTGAGCGTCGTGGGGATCTACCCGCAAATCACAGAGTGTGGTGTATGCTGATTGGCACAGTCAAATGAGCGAAGTCTCTGCAGAAAGACGGGCTGCCAGTAATCATGAAGCAGAGTTGCATATATGCAAGTAAGGTATTGCAACAAGTTGCTGCAAAAATCTTTTCAAATTTAGGATTCCTAAGTATACTATACAGAAGCGAAATGGGAAGTTCTAACCGGTGGTCTGTGGTTAGTATTTATTTACCAATTGTTTTATCCCTTTGAAAGATATGGAGTCCTTGGGAAGAGAATGCTGTGAAGTTTTTCCCGCTCAGCATTTGATTGCTCGCACATCCCTCTCCACAATAGCAGGCGATTTATGGAATTTTAATATTAAGTGCTACGTTGTTTAGCCCCTCTTCCCTTTCACATTTTCATTTTCGTCGGCGTTCATGACGAACACGCACTTAGCCTTGCCTCATCTGTAGTCAGTTAGTCCTCTAATCGTTTGTCTTTGTAACATCGTGACAAGACTTACGAATATTTATTTCCACCTTGTTAAAATAAATCTTGTGTATTTTTATAATTATTGATTTTGGCCGTATGCTGTGTGGACTAATCGGAACGCAACTCACGCTAAGAAGTACACTGTAAAACAATTGTGTATATTTACTAAAGTACATGTAAAATTGTTTGCAGAATTGTTGTATAGTTACAAATTATTATTGTAATATTTACAGTGAATGCTTGGAAATATACAAGTGTAATAAAACGTATGCAAATTAAAAAAAATTGTTCTTGTAAATTTCTAAAAAAAATTATAATATGATAGTATTTTTTTAGAACCAGTTTTAAAGTATATATTTTTTGTAAAAGTACAAAAAATTAAATTGTATGGCAGACAAGTGGATTTTGTTTCACTGTAAGGCACCCGTCTGGTGATCGTGTGTTTGTGTGAGTGAGGCACGGCGCCAAGGGCGATGCTGACCGACTCATCTGGTGCGGTATCGCCTCTACCGCAAGACATTGAAACGGCGCGAAGTGATATCGTGGAACACTCGCCTGACTGACACTTTCTGTGGTGACCCACGGCAGTCTTTACTAGAAGGCCGGAGTCTTGAATGTGGCAACGCTGCATCGGAAGCCTGCTGCCGGTCGCTCATTGGCTGCCCTAGTCAGTGTAAACGTGTACACGCCACTAAAGATGCATCTATACACGTTGCAGAGACTAGGGTGGCCAAGAAGTGACAAGCAGCAGGCCCCCGATGCAGTGTTGCCACATTCAAGACTCCGGTCTTCTACTAAAGACAGCCATGGGTGTACCCATCTTCTTACTGCTGGAAAGTTTTGAGCAAAGTCCAAGACAACTTTCAATCGTAGTTTCACGCAAATCCTTTGAGTAGTTATTTAGATATAATAGATTGAAAATGCCGTTTATAGCCAATTTGAGAGGCACCGATATATTTCTAATTAACGTGATATTTTGTAACTACCATTCCACCATAGTTTCAAGTGTTTGTTCTTTTCGTAAATGCTCACATTAGAAGCAATTTTAGAAGTTTCTTAGAAAAAGGGTTTACCTAACACGCAGCAACGCTGTTTACAAGCCAGACAGGCGGCCTCCTTAAGGAGGAGGGTTAGACAATGTTATTGTATTTTCAGTTTTTGAACCATAACATTTATTCAAATTGTGTTATCAAAATTTTCTCTTCGACAAAGCATAGGATATATTCTTGGTACATTGTATGACTTAAATAATAATGAAATATTTTATTAATTTGTCACGCAGAATCGTTACAAGATAATTCTTGAAAGTTAACCTAATTCTCTTGCAATGATTATGCATGACAAATTAATGAAAGATTCCATTATTATTTACGTCAAGCAGCTTAACAAGAATATTTGTTACGCTTTGTCGAAGAGAAAATTTTAATGATACAATTTGAACAAATGTTATGGTTCAAAACCTGAAAATACAGTAAAATTGTCTTAGAACACCCTCCTCCCTTAATGGTATGTGCATTCATTCTTTCCCATAATGGGCAATTGTAGATGCACCAGCTTGCTTCAGTGTATGTGCACTATTTCAAAGCGCTGCTTCACGTTCAGTAATCTATGTTTTTAACTCTTAGCGTATTGGGGTTTCACAATCAAAATGGCGTTGTAGTAACCTTGTTTGACACAGTTGCATGTGAAACGCCCCTGCATAAACACACACGGCCAGTGGCAATGAAACTTAAAATATCTCATATTTTATTCCTACATTGTTTATTCCTGAAATTATACTTTCTTTCAATGCATAAAATAGTTTTCATCAGAAAGCGTTATCATTAAAACTGACATATGAGTAGAGCCGAATACAACTTAAGGGCGCTCTGCCAGAAAAGTTCGTAATTTTAAAATTGTACCAAACACTTCCCAATTCTTACACATTACATTAATAGTAATTTCACATAAATAAAATATTTTTCGTTTCTATGGTTTTCATGCAAGGGCAAGTCACAGTAGTGATTTAACTACGTCCCCGAAGTACAGACTATTCAAACGATACTAATGAAATAATTTAAGGCGAGAGTTACTGTATTGAACTACATAATGACACATTTTTTATTTCTCGTAAAAGTTATTACTAGAGACACTGGAAAATCGCGAAAATATTTAACATAGTCTCCAATAAATTGTAGTACCTCAATCGTGGCACGTGTGAACAGTTCTCTGGCAAATCACACACGTTCCGTGTTAAAACTGTACAGTTCTAATTGGGTCTGTTGAAGAGGGACACAGCGCTTCATATAAACGATGGCCAATGTAGATGCAAAACTTTCTGTGATATACACAGCATGTTGGAGCCTAGCAAACAATCAACTTTTCCCACGATTTACCAGTGTCTCTAATTATTACTATATGCAAAAGTTTAGGTACATACAAGATTGTTTTAGTAAAAAAAAAAAAAAAATTGACGTGGTATTATAAAGATGGTATTGTAGCTTAATACATCTACTTTCACTCTAAATTGTTTAATTCGTATCTTTTAAATGGTTTTTATTTTGGGTAGGTATAGCGAAAATTGTCAAATAGTCACTCTGGCATGTGCTTGTATCAAAACTATGGAGCCGTAAAATATTTTAGCTGTGGGAAATTACTATTACATAATGTATACGAGTTGTACAGTGCTTGGTAGAATTATAAAATTATGTATTTTTATGTGCAGAGCATAACGTGTAAGTAAGTCCTTACCCTTGCTAACGCCACGTATCTAAGGTAGGCTGCACCCTTCGGTTAGCCTCGTGAAAGGCATAGAAAGGTAAAATGTTGAACGAACTACTGAAATAATCAATCGTCCATAAAATCTGAACTACTCATCACAATTTGATGGGATTTTTTTTTGCCGTGTAGATACTTTATTAGAGGACATAGCACTAGGCGTTTTGATTAAAAAATAAATTTAACATCCATAAACCTCTGCTTGAGAGATTTCCGGATAGAAAAATTTAAACACGAGTGTTTTTTTATTTTTTTTTTAATTTGGCAATTAAAGAAACCTGGATATTATCAGGTAAAAAATTATAAAAATTAAATTTTTTGTTAGTTTGTAGTTTCAAGCCCTTATTTTTCTAAGAACCGTTATTATTATTTTTTTTTACACAAAACAAATCATACAACTGACTAGTGCTGTATAAATAGACGTCCACTAACAATATATCTACTCGACAAAAAATTCCCATCGAATTATGACGAGTAGTTCAGATTTTATCGAAGAAATCGACGATTGAATATTCCAGTCGTTGGCTCGACATCTTGCCTTGCCACACCACTGAAGCGTTCAAATTGTAACACAAGTAGAGTGTTCTTGTGCCCAATAACTCAGGAGACCCTGAATTGTTTACAGACCTGTACATTAACCGGGGAAACCTGTCACTTGAATTGCTCACCTCAGCAGGCTGTCAGAAAAACATACCAGTAGATCGTGTCGCAGTGTTCTGTGGCGAGGGTGTGAGATCTTTCGTTGGTTAAGGGGGAAGGAGAGACCATCCATCCGCCGTATAAATACGTACGTAAGAAGGTTGTCGGTTACCATGGCAACGTGTATAATTTCGCTGTGGGTTGTCCAACCATAACCTCATTTGTGACTTCATCTACAGCACGGTCGTAGAAGCACAGGTCCGGACACTCGCCTATCTATCAATGTATTTTGCTTGACCCCCTTGTTGTTTGGCTGTAGTTCGTCAAGTTACCGAGAATGTTGTACTTTTTGGCGCTGTTTTCCGGGCGGTCGGACTCAAACTCCGCCCACTTTTTTCCATTGTTAAATGTATAAAGTAAATAAAGATTGCTGGAGCCTTTTCTTAAATTTCTGAGCGAAGAACGCATTTCATAAATTGATAAAAAAATACGCTTTGATAAATTGTTTATCTTAGCGGAAAGGAAGTGGGCGGAGTTTAGTCCGACCGCCCTAACATCAGCGCCAATAAAAGACAATATTCTCGGTAACTTGGTGAACTACAACCAAACAACAAGGGGGTCAAGTTTCCAGGCGAGTGTCCAGACCTGTTCTTCTACGACCGTGATCTACAGGAACAGTTGATTGCACTCTGCCATATTGTTATAGTGAGACAACAGACAAAATATCCTTGGCCTCGAACGCTCTGCGCAGCTTTCCCTTCCACACTGTTTCGTCACGTGACTTATCGCTGACAATTGGGATCTGCGCAGGATCTTTCGCTCGTAGTGCCACTATACATGTATAAACTAAATCAGATTGACTTCGCTATAAACACAGAATAAATAACTCTATCAGAAGCGACATTAGGAATATTTTTATTCGTTGTTTATTGTACCAGCTCTCTGGTTTAAAAATCCGATTTTATTTCAAGAAATATTGTAATTTGTTTGTATCTTAACTATGAATTTTGAAATGGTATATGTGTAGTTACTTACATGTCAATTTATTCACAGATTTTAAAATTGGACCTGCTGCTGGACGCTTCTGTTACTACTGATTTATTCTGTGGCATATGGCTGCCAATGCTCCGTTTACATTTTTCTCTCGTCTCTGGCAGCAGGTTACTTAATATAACCGCCTGTCACCACGCCATCTTGCTTCTGTAAACTTACCGACTCTGTTGGCGGCTTGTCTTACACTGTAAGGAAAACTTCCTGATAAGTAATGGAAGATTTTATCCCATACGCGGAATTGAGCCCTTACCACGTTTCAGCTTGTAAATAGAGAAGCTGTTTGACATAGTTATTACACAAGTATGGTAACAGAAAGTACATTTGACAGTTTCTCATCAATGTATACGAATGCTATCATTAACGTATGGGAAATAATTTTACCACGCCTGTGTTATCAACATTTCTATACGTCGGTGTACGAAATATACAAAGATTTTTTAACGGTGTACCCTGCGGGGTTCGAATCTTGACCTTTGAAATCCGCGTGACTCGTCCGTCGCCAATTGGATTTCATTTATTTTCAAAGAGGGTTGGGGCAGTTTCGTCCGTTCCGCGTAATTGGCTCGTGTTACATTGTCGCTCGACCATAGTTCGTTTGTCGCGCCACGAAGACCTCTACGCCGGTAAATGAACATTCTGGCAATATGGGTGAAGGGGTAATCCTCCCTCCCCAACCTCACCCTTACCTTTTCCAGCATAAAGGAAGATGACGTCTGGCACAGAGGTAGCTGGGAAACTAAACGACTTCTCCTTGAGAAAATGGGAAGAGGATATGTACCTGGGACCCGATTCTGTTTCTTATTTTATCGTTATCGTGGGTCGTGCCTCGGTTTTCAATGTGGCAACCCTGCAAACAAAGGTCATGTTACTAGCGCTTCGAGTTCTTTTACAGCAATGGCTTCCGCTGATTCGTGTGTCGAGCGTAAATAGCGACGAATGAGAGAGAGTCACTGCTGTGGTAGATGGAGTATGTATATTCATTTAAGACATTGATTATTGAATAAAATAATATTGTACTAACGTGTTTCCATGGCTAGCGGACACATCTGTAACTCTAATTGATGGTCAGTGGCTCGATGAGATTTACTCTCAGCGTCAAATCGCAGACTTGTGGTGTCGTAGTAACTTTATTTTCTTTGGTACAGTCAAATGAGTGACGCCTATGTACAAAGACACGCAGTCAATGACCACGAAGCAGAGCTGCAGATGTGCACATAAGGCATTGAAACAACTTGGTATTAAATTGTTTACACCAAAAATGGATGGCTCTAAATGTGACCCTTGTCTGCGGAGTCACAACATCGGAGGCCTCGACTTAGGCGCCTGTGGTTCAGCGACAGTACTCGCATGGTGGCTGTAGCAAGCGTAAAAAAAAGTGCAATCGTACGTGGGATGATAGGGTCACTTGATTTCCGCGAGTATATTTCTGCATCAGGTAGTTTTAATGCCTAGGGACCTGCAAATTCACGTTATTATTTGGTGGCACGCTAATTTTGCACTGTACATATAAGCGCCCACCTTGTGGTTACATTGGCCACGAACCTCTGTGTGACGTCATCTACGTGTGTGATAGCTTTACAGCAGGTTGGGCACTCTACCGTGTACTTTTAATTATTGGCCAGAAGCACTCTCCGTGGAAGGCAACGATATTGTCGTCCAACGGATATTGCACATCTTTATTAATGCCTTACGTGCACCTCTGCAGTTCTGCTTCGTGCTCAGTAATTGGATGCTTTAACGCTTACGCACTCGGTATTCTACAAGCAAATCAGATACGTATGGAGTCGCAGTAACCTTATTCTGATTGGCAGAGTCAAATGAGAGACGTCTCTTCGCAGAGACTTGCTACCAATAACCTTGAAGCATATTAACAGATGTCCACTAAGGTATTGAAACAATTGGTTCAAAAATCTTTTCGTGAAAAAGGATCCTTAGTGAGTAGAGCCACGATTTTGTCGCGAAAAGATTCTGGCACCGTTTTGTATCAATCGGCAGCTATGCTTAATGGTTATTGGCAGCGTGACTTTGTTCAGACACGTCTCTTATTTGATTCCACAAATCAGAGTAAGACAATTGTGTCCCCTTATGTCTGTGATTTGCCAGAACAAACCACGGCCGCCTTCAGTAGAAGGTCGGAGTCTTGAATGTGGCAACGCTGCATCGGGGGCCTGCTGCCGGTCGCTCATTGGTAGAGCCAGTGATTTTTGGTGAAAAGAATTCTGCAACAATTTGTTTCAATGCCTTATGTGCACAACTATTTCTCTGCTTCATGGTTGGTAATTTGAGGTTTTTAACTTTCGGCGTCTCGGCGTCCTACGCGCAAATTACAGACGTGTGGTGTCGTGGTAACATTGTTCTGGTTGGTGAAGTCAAATGAGCCACACCTCTGCCCTATTACATTCTGCCAATAACTACGAAGCAGAGTTGCAGATGTGTACATAAGTCATTGAAACTAGTTGTTGCAGTATTCTTTTCACCAAAAATCACTGGCTCTACTCATTGGTAGCCCTAGTCTGTGTAGACGTGTACACGCCACTAAAGTTGCAGCTATACACACTACAGAGACTAGGGTGGCCAAGAAGTGACAAGCAGTAGGCCCCCGATGCAGTGTTGCCACATTCAAGACTCCGGCCTTCCACTAAAGACGGCCATGGAAGAAACCCAAGACATATGAGAACATCCAATCCCTGACCAAGAAGCAGAACTACAGAAGTGCACATAAGACATTGAAACCAAATGATGCAAATCTCTTTTGCCTTTAAATCGTGGCTATTTTAGTGAGTTTAGTTTTCGCATGTTGCTGAATAAAATATTGCATACATTTCAAATACAATTTGCGTGTTTCGAGTAATCTACATTTTATAATTTCCTGACAGCGTATGAGAAGTGACACAGCCATTGTTTGGGTTTAATTACACGCAGAAATGGTTGTGGTTATTTTCAAAGGTTGATTTTAAAGTACTCAGTTTATCGCTACCTGTAGACTCGGCAGTTATTTCCCAATCGACGAAGTTCTTGTCGCGCACCGACGCGACGAGCCGAGACGCATTAGCAATGCCGTCGACGTGGTGTATTTTCCTCTGGCGACTGTGAGACAAGATTTGTACGGGAAGATTCCTTCCTGTCCGACCTAACGCTGTTTGAATACACATCGCGACACGTCTCGACATTGAATTGCTTACCGCGGCTTCTCCGTGCCCTGCATAGTGCGTAGTCGTGATATCCTCGTCCTCCACCCGGGGTGGGAAATAGGATTTTCATATCCCCACTCTCCCTCCCTCCTCGCCAAAAACACTACTCCAGTAGTAAAACTTACCTTGCATAATTAGTTTTGCTTCCTTGTACACTATTGCAAGATCTATGTTGAAAACAGGATTGTTGATTTTTAGGGACTGGAAAATTTCGATGGTTCGATGATCTGTGTAATAAGAGACACCTGATTTTGGCATAAAGATTTTTGTACCAGTCTTATATGCACATCTGTAGCTCTGCTTTACGGTCAGTAATGGGTAGAGGCACGAGTATTTCGCGTATTCATCTGGCAACAGCCTAGACTTCTCAGTTCTATACGTGTACCGGCTGAAGCCGAATATCCATTGGCTTCTATCAGTATAAACGTGTAGCACGTGAAATCTCCCACGACTTGTTTCCTTATTTATAACTGGCTTGCAGTCGTCAAATGTGTGTTAAAACCTCTCTCGTCTAATCACAGAAGGAGGAGTGATGTATACGTTATTGACGTTCAACCTGGCCCAGAATCAATACGCGAAATAATCGTGCCTCTAGTAATGGGTAGAGCCCTGAAAAATTCGCCTTTTCTTTTAGGCACAAGCTAGAGTTCCAGCAACTACAGGTCTGTATCACCATCACAATTGGCCGTTGACTTACTCGACACTTCCTGGAAGTAGCTGAGCCAATAATAAAACTGTAACTGAATACAGACCCATTTCACTGTGTCAGCGAGCAGCTATTAAACAGCTGCTGTCTGCACGATTTCACACATATTCTTGTAAGCTAGCCTACAGGTCAGTGAACGGGCTCTAGTGATTGGATGTTTTAACTCTCACTTGTCTTTGGTTTCTACCGGCAAATCACAGACGTGTCTTACTCTGATTGGTGCAATCAAATGAGATACGTGTCTGAACAAAGACACGCTGCCAATAACCGTGAAGTAGAGCTGCCGATGTACCACGTGAGGCACTGAAACAAAATGGTGGGAAAATATGTTCGCATCAAAATCGTTGCTTTATCTATACGTAGGGACCCCTGTTTTTCGCGAAAAGAATTTTGCCTCACTTTGTTTCAGTGCCTTACGTGCACATCTTCAGTTCTGCTTCGTGGTCAGTGATTGGATATTTTAGTCCTCACGAGCCTTGAGCTTCTTCCGGCAAATCACAGATGTGTGGCGTTGAATGAATGTTATTGTAATTGGCTCAGTCAAATGAGACACGGCTCTTCGCACAGACGCGCTGCCAATAACTGTGAAGCAGAATTGCAGATGTGCACGTAAGTCACTTAAACAAA
>PNEQ01046543.1:0-15495 GCA_003012365.1 Medauroidea extradentata | reverse complement strand
ATCACCGGTTAATCTGCAAATCTGTATAAATGCAATTGTAGCATTATAGACATGAAAGTATGGCTCAGTTCCGTGTGATGAAACTGTTTTACGGAAACTTCTGTTGGATTAGGAAATAAGTTTCCGTGAATTCACGGAGGTATCTGGGGAAATTTTTACCGGAAATTCCGTAAATCTACGGAGAAAATTTTTTACAGTGATCTGTTCCAATTACCGTGATTGGACCGAGAATATTGGCGGGGCTAGTTATTTTGTGTCTCTGGACAGTGTGGACTCAGAGTCATACGACGATTTGGTGAAGGTGTTAACAGGATACTACACTATGCGTAAAATCGTAGTGGCTGAACATTACAGATTCAACAGTAGAGCGCAGAAACACAAGGAAAAGATAGTGGAATCTTCAGTTGCTCTACAGCATCTTGCAAAAGATTGTAAATTTGGCATCTTCCTGAGGGACAAACCAGTGGTTGGAATTCTCGATGAGCTCCTGCACCAGACGATTGTTATCAGAGTATATGTCGTTCAAAGTTGCATATTATGAACTAGCAGTACGGTTGGAAGAAGCCGATGTACAGAAAAATGCCTGGGAATTTGGATACACGATAACCATTGAAGTCACTAGGGTAACCCTTTCCATTCGCCGAATGGCGTCGGGGAAACGGTCGTCAGCTGAGGTGTTTCCGTTGTGGCAGGGGGACCAAGTTGATGCTTGCCCCTTAAAGGAGATGGCATGCTATGCTTGTTCCCGCAAGGGCCATATAGCACGACAGTGTTAAAAAAAGGGTAAAGAAACAAGGATAAAACCTCATCGACATCTTGGTAGGTACACCAGGTAACTTCCAAGAAAGAAGTACAGTTGAGAGATGGTATGGGGGAAATAGAGGCAATGAACGGTGACTGCCCTACATTTACTATGTACTCATTGAACGAAGGCAGCATGACAACCTGGTATATAGGACAGCTTATCATTGAAGGCCAGCCTACTGAAATTAAACTTGACACAGGGGTGGCTGTTAGCATTTAACCAGGGCAATTTTACCAACAGAAGATACCCCAACGAGACCGCAAATAGTTGTCAATTCAGTTAAACACATTTGGTGGCCAGGGCCTACCAGCATTACGTCATATCATGGTGAATGTGACTTACAATAACTAATATGTGGAGTGACCTATTTTGATGGTTATACAGCTGACCACAGACATGCCTGTGTTGATTGGACAAAACTGGCTGAAACGATTGAAGATGGATTGGCATTCCAATTTTCAGGTCAATGCAAAGGCGCCAACCACAGCAGTAGAGGTATTACGAGATTTAAAACATAAGTATACAGACGTGTTGAAGGCAGAAGTAGGTAAGGGTTACAAAGCAGCATTGTACTTGAAGCCTAATATTACACCCAAATTTTGTAAAGCTCGCTCAGTGTCATATGCATTATGGGAAGAAGTAGATAAACAGTTAGATCAGTGGATTAAGCAAGGGATAATTTACCCAGTGACGAGAAATTACTGGGCTACACTATTGGTATTCGTAGAATACTCTAATGGAGTGTTGAGGTTATGCTCCGACTATATAAGATAACTCTGGACAAGGTACTAGACAAAGAATACTATCATCTTCCTAATCCGGAAGATACATTTGCGTCGCTTGTAGGTTTTGTGTGTTACTCAGTCCTACATTTATCAGCTGTTTATCAACTATTGGAAGTGTAACAGGAATCGCAACATATTTCAAGAATTTACACTCAAAAGGGATACACAAATTCAAGAGACTGCAGTTTGAGTTGTCATCGGCACCGGCAGCATTTCAGTCAGTGATGGAACAAACCGTCAGTCGTATTCCTGGTGTGGTAGCCTACTTGGACGGTGTTTTAGTGGTTGGGCCTACTTTCGAGCTGGCGAGCTGGGAAGGAGAAGATTAGATATGATGTTGGCTCGTTTCAAGCAGCACAATATTAAGATCAAATTGACAAAAGGCAGATTTTTAGAGTCACAAGTGACTTACATAGGGCATGTGATTGATAGCATTGGAATTAAGCCATCAGACAAATTGTTCATGGCGACCAAGGTATCTCCAGAACTATCCAACAAGGACGAACTGCATACTTATTGTGGCTTGCTTAATTACGATGGAGTTTTTATCCCCCAGTTGTCCAGCAAGCTCAATGCATTTTACAAGTTATTAAAGTGTAATGTGTAAGGAATTGTTTGGTCATTCTCGTTTACTCGTCCACTTTGACCTAGCCAAGCCATTGGTATTGACTTGCAAAGCATTCCTAACTGGGGTGCGAGCAGTTTTGTCACACCCTGGAGACAGTGGTGACTGTTCTACTGGATTTGTTTCGTAAACACTAAGTGCAGCGAAGATGATTTATTCCCAGTTGGATCGTGAAGTATTTACCATAATTCATGATGTAAAGAAATTTCAAAACTGCATTTATGCTCAGAGGTTAATTTTGGAGATAGACTACAAACCACTCACTGCCAATTTTGATGAGCATCCCACTGATGGAGGCAGCAAGATTACGGCGATGGGTGCTGATATTGTTCGGTATAAAACAAGATGACCTATCCCGGTTGCCAGTGGCTGAAGACCAGGCTCTAGAGTCTGATGAATTTACATTTTTACAAGTGTCGAGATTCACTGAGAAGAAAAAAATATTTCACACCAGTCATAGAGAAGCACTTGCTTCCTGCTGATATTCAGCGTGCAACGAATCGTGATCCTATCATTGCTAGAGTCAAGGATGTATCCAGAAGTGGCTGGCTGGAGTATAAACCCGACAAATAACTATCCCCATATTTTATTAAGAAGGCAGAGCTGGCAGCAGATGTAGATTGTGTTCTATGTGGTCACAGGGTTATTATTCCAGCATTCTAACAGAATGTTGTCTTGCCTCTGTTGCATGAAGAACATCCAGAGGTTACACATATGAAATGCTAGGATGGAGTCACGTGTGGAAGTCAGGGCTAGACAGCCAGATTGAAGAGATAGTAAGGTCTTACCATTGCTGCTAGAGTGTGAAGTCTTCCGCCGAAAAGGTTCCGTTACAACTGTGGCTATGGCCGACGAGGAAGTGACAACGCATAAATGTCGATTATGCATCAGTGGGAGGTCGAAACTTGCTCATTGTTGTGCATGCTCACTCAAAATGGATTGATGTCTTGGTCATGCATTGATCTATGGCAGAAGCGACTGTAGCAAAACTCAGAACTCTATTTAGCTCCTACAGCCTTTCTGAGTTGCTGGTTCCTGATAATGGACCCCAATTCACGTCTGAGGAATTCAGGTTGTTATTGAGGAAGAATGGTACTCGTCATGCCTTGATATCTCCACACCACCCAAAATCTAATGGGATGGCTGAGAGGGCAGAGCAAGAGGTACAAAAAACTGTTAAAATGGTGTGTTAGAAAGGTATAGGAAAGGCCACTACCACAATAATATCAGCTAGACAACTTTTTTATTGCATACAGGAACATTCCTTCCTCAATGACAGAATTTACACCAGCAGAAATTTTCTTGTTGCGACAACCTCGGACACGACTGAGCCTTTTGAAGTCGTCACTCAACTATACAATGCAAGCGAAATAGGTTTCCAAGCAGCTGGGGGAATATGCTCACAGAAAGAAAGATCGGTACTTCGTGAACGGTGAGCATGTTTGTGTGCGCAGTGTGCGAGCAGAGAATATAAACTGAGTACCAGGACACTTCATATGCAGAGTGAATCCGGTTACGTATCAGGTTGATGTGCAAGGTAGGAGGTGTTTTTTGTCACGCCGAATATATCCGAAAACCGCACACTTTGCTTCCACAAGATGGTGATGCGCTATCACAGCAAACAGTTATGTTTGAACAATTTATGAGTACACGAGATGGTAATGTATAGACCACCACAGCCTCACCTTTGCCTTCAAAGCGACAGCAGACTTAGGCATCTGAGGTCTAGGTGAATGAAAGTGAAAAATGGCCAGATACAGTGTCGAATGACTCAACATGCTATGGGGACTTTCAAGGTTGCACAAAGGGGACTTAACATCACACTTGACTGTGAATCAAAGCAAGAAGGTTTCAGGGGCTTTCCAGGCTAAAGTTTGGCAGTAGCAGAAGAAGGGAAATGTGAAACAACATTGCAAACGAATCCTCGTCCTTGGCGAGCAATTCACAAACCCAATAGACTGCAGTTATAACAGTGTATACATATACAGAATGACTCCAAAATACCTTACGACATTTACACAAGTTGAACTATGTAACACAAGAAGACGAAAACATGTTGTGCACTGTTCATATAAACTCAATATTAAGGACGTTATGACTAGTTAAAGATGAACCTTTTTAAACCGTATTTTTTTTCCAAAATATTGGAAACTACGCTACACAAAAAACAGTATTGTCAGCATTGCTTAATGCTATTGGGATCTTCAAACCAATGGCAATTGTTGCTTGATACCTTCAATTCTTAGGAAAATCACCTGGTAGGCTACCCTCTAATTGCATACACATTGTTTACCGGCAGAAATTCTGAGCATTTGAAGATAGTTTATTGTGTACTGTAACCTGTCCAACAAAAAACGTGCTAATGTTGCATCTACCTAGGACCCTTCGTTTACATGCAAATGCAAATCACGAATATAGTATCAGCAATAGTCCCAGTAACAACACAGATACACAGTCTGTACACCTGTGTCCACAACACAAACAAAAGCTGTAAAAAGACATAATGTTGCAATACACAAAACTTTACGAATGTTATCCCAACTCACGATATCATTCTTAATAGTTGTTTCTGGGACTAAAGCTGCAGCTTCATTTGTGATTTGAACGAAAACGATGGCAACAGGAGCACCTTTTTTGTTACACAGATGACATTACTCAACAAACCACCTTCAAAAGTATGGAAAACCTGATGGTAAATAATTGTATGCAATTAGGAAGTGGCCACTCCTGCAATTTTACTGAGGGCGGAAGGTATCAAGCACCATATGCTGTTGGTTTGAAGATCCCAATAACATTGAGCAATGCTGACAATATTATTTTTGTATGGAGCGTAGTTTCCTATATTTTGGGAAAATATGGTTTTAAACGTTAATCTTTAATTAGTCATAACGCCATTAATTTTGAGTTTAGGTACACAGTGCACATGTTTTCATCTTCATTTGTTGCATACTACAATTTGTGTAAATATCGGAAAATATTTTCTGGTCATCCTGTACAGGTCGTTTTTTATGTGAGAACGAACCCAATTAGTGGAAAGGAGTGGAATAGCTGTAGAGAAATGTGTTGTATTGTAAACAACCACTTGTCATAGGTTATGTGGGTGGCAGCATTGTTCTTGTCGTTGTCAAGTCTTTATTCTATGGAGATATGGAAGTAAGTAAATAAATGGTGGCTATGCCAAAGCAATCATATTAATTTCTCACATTATTTTTTAAGTAATATTTACTGGAGACACGAATTACTTAATTATAGACTTCAGCATACACAAAGAATATATATATTAACTTCCTTGAATACACTTAAAAGACAACTTAAACAAGACACGACTACTCTGTCAATAACGCCAACTTAAGAATTTTGGTGAGTTCTAATTGCATATTTAACGTTCCCTCTCAATCATACATACATAACTTGATACTAACCTAGGGTACAATTTAACCTGAGACCTAAGTTATGTATAAATTGATCAAACTTCATTTTTCCAAGAGGCTTGGTAAAGTCATCTGCCAACTGTTCATCAGACTTGATATATTTGAGGGCTATGACTCCAGAACTAATCACATCTCTAACAAAGTGATATTTAATATCAACATGTTTTAGACATTTGTGGTTTTCAGAGTTTTTTGACACATATATGGCCAACTGATTATCTTCGTAAATCGTCACGGGTTCTTCCACATTTATGCCCAACTTCATCAGAAGACTCTTCAGCCACAGTATTTCACTTACTTCAGAACTTACGGCAATATACTCGGCCTCAGTTGAAGATAGTGAGACTGACTGGTGCTTGGTAGAGGACCATGTAACCACGCAGCCAAACACCTGCATCACATAGCCTGAATTTGACTTAAGATCTGGTAAACTGCCTGCCCAATCGGCGTCAACATATCCTTGTAGAGTGGGGCACTTGTTCCTCGATGTATAGACCAGTTGCAGTTTCGTTGTACCTAGAATGTATCATGGCGTACATTAGGCAAACTATGAGTGCTCTACACCTCTTCTCAAGTACTGTATCATCTGTTCTGCCTGTGATGTTCAATCCGACCTCTTGTGGGGTTGAAATAGGTTTGCAATCAGACAATTTGAAGCGAAGTAGAATGCTCTCTAGGTATTTTGTTTGATCCAGTGTTATTTCTTCATCCTTTTAACAAATACTTATACCTAGGAAGTTTGAAACTGTTCCTAAATCTGTCATTTTGAATAGGGAAGCTAGTTTTTGTCGAATTAGGACTACTGCTTCATGATTTGCTCCCATCAGCAACATGTCATCTACGTACAAGAGAAGATAGATTCTTAATTCATCATAAAGCTTACAGTAAAGGAAATTGTCAGACCTAGAATGCTTGAACACAAATTGGATCATGAATGTGTTACATTCTTCATTCCAGTATTTTAGTGACATCTGCAGACCATACAGTGATTTGTTTGGTTTCAACACTAACTGGTGCCCTATTAATCGAGTGGTTTACAGCATCCATACTTTCAGGCTTGGTAATGTAGACCTCTTCCTCTGTTCTTCCATTCAAAAAGGCGCTTTTGATGTCAAGCTGGTAAATTGTCATTTTGTACTTGAGAGCGTGACCAGAAACAATCTCATAGTAGGTAGCTTGGCCACTGGGGCACATATTTCAGAGTAGTCGAAGTCATGAACTTGTTGAAAACCTTTCGCCACCAAACGGGATTTGTACTTGGTGTCTTCATTTTGAATTCTATTCTTAATTTTGAACACCCATTTGGTGTCAATGGGTTTCTGATTTATTGGGAGATCTACTTCAGTCCAGGTATTGTTTTTTCCATTGCATTAAGTTATTTTTCAATCGCTTTCTTCCACATTATTGCTTATAGTCGATCAAGGGTTTCAGCATATGGTAGAGGTTCACTAAAGCAACTGTTGGAAAAAAGGCAGTAATCTTGAAATTTACTTGGCATCTTTAACACCTCTCGACATCGCAAAGAACGAACATGTTGAACGTCAGGATGTTGCATTTATTCACTGTCAGTACCGACAGTTGTGCCTTCAGTACATTAATTACTTCCTTCTTCTGACTCGGCATCATTTTGGTGATATCTCAATTCAGTTTGGTTGTCAAATTCGAAATGTTCATCTTGTTCTTGGTTGTCACCATTCTCTTCTGACTAAACAGGTATTCTACTTTTCCTCGTTAAATCTTCATTTGGACAATTTTTATGATTAAATATTACATCATGGGCAACAATAACCTTCTTTTCTTCAGGGAAATATATTCTGTACCCTTTCATATTTTCACCATACCCCACAAATACCCCTTTTTATTCTTCCTATCCCACTTTCTGCGGGTTTTCTTGGGCACATGTACATAGGCATCGCAACCAAACACTTGGAAGTAGTCTATCTTGCTGGGTTTACCACATCATAATTCAAATGGGGTTTTGTCTGTCACTGAGATTGTACTTGTTCTATTTATTACATATAGAGATGTGTTTACTACTTCGGCCCAATATTCCTTTCCCAGGCTTGATGAAGATAATATGGTTATGGCTGCCTCTACAATGGTTCTCAATTCCCTCTCAACTTTGCCATTTTGTTCAGCAGCATGCAGGATTGATTTTTGTATTCTTGATTCCTTAATTCATCAACAGTGTTGCAATCTCTTTGTTGACCACCTCTCTACCATTGTCACTACAGATGGTTTTCACTTTGAATCCAGTTTAATATACTGCTGCGGCCAATATATCTTTGAATTCGGACACTGTTTCAGTCTTGCTCTTGAGAAAATATATAGTTCTGAAGTGCGAAAAATCAACCTTGAAAATCAGAAAATATTAGGTCCGCAAATGGTGTTCACTTCCATGGGTCCATTTAAATCGACATGAACTAGTTCACAAGGGTGATCAGTTTTATATTCGCTGCAAGAAAATGGTAACCTAAGCTGTTTGCCATTCAGACAGTCTTCACAGAATTTGCAACTTTTACTGTCAGTGTACTTTATATCCATCTTGTTCAATACATGTTTAATATGTGAGACATTCTGGTGGGCAAGCCTTTTATGCCACATGTCTGTAGAGTTATCCGATTTCAATGAGTATGATGAACTAAGAAGTACTTTAATCTTTACTACAAATTAGTTATCCTGACGTTCTGCCACTGCATTTACGACATTGTTTTTTTTTTCAATAGAGCATCCATCTGACCTACCATTTGCTGTGAAACCTTTGTTTACCAATGCGCCTACAGAGAGTAGATTCAACTCCAGTTTAGGGACACATAACACATATATAATGACAGTTTCTGTCCATGAGCTGCCATTAAACACCATAACATTTATTTCTCCAATTCCACAGGCTTCTAGCAATGTTCCATTGCCTATTATCACATTCCTTTTTATTGACCGAAAAGACTAAAACCACTCTCGATGAAAACTCATATGGTCTGAAATACCACTGTCTAGGTAAAAGGATTCAGAATCTGAAGAACTGTTGTGGTAAAGAGCCACACACACTAAAGCCTGTGAGGGTGTGTTCCTTTTATCCTTGTTTTTGATGAAGTAGCAAATTTTAATTATGTGTCCTGGCTTTTTACTGTAGAAACATACTCGTTTTTCTGAACCTGATTGAGAAAACTCCTTCGAATTTCCATTTACTCGCTTCGCAAGTAGTGCTGTCTCCTGGTGTGTTGGTTTATCTTCGTCCCCTAATCTTTCCTCTTCCATCAGCAAGCGACCTAGAAGCTCGTTGAGTGTTTGCTTGTCCGTGGTCGCCTACTCTCAGGATGTTCGAAAATGTTTGTATTTTGCTGGTAATGACGTCAGGATCTTGGTGATAATCATTTTATCAGACACTTGTTCAGCAGCTTGTATCAAGTGAAAGGCCGGTTCCTGTAATTCTTATACGTGATTTGCAATACCCTTTTCGGCATAGCTATAACCAAAAAACATTTTGTTACTGCAGATGCAAACTAACTTGCGACTTCTGCTCGAATATTGATGTCAGTTTGCACCAAATTTCATGGGCAGTTACACATGTCAGGATATGCTTCAACATATTTTCATCCATTTTCGAGACAATGATTTCAAGTACTTGACATCTTTCATCAACCATTCTTTGCTGTCCTATGTGAACGATGACGAACTTTCGTCTATGGTTTTTAATATGTCTCTACAACATCAAGGCATTCCTTTGCAGCTAAAATTACAGTAATTTGGAAACTCCAAATATTCCAATTATTTTTTCCTTTATAAGTATAACCAGAATTTTCTCACTCTTCATGGCTCAGTTTACTGTCACCTTTAATGCTTGTAAAACAACGCGAACACAGTAATAGCGACCGGGAGGGTACAATAATGATTATACTCACGATCCCGTATTTAATTCAGCAATCTAATCCAGAATCTTGACAGGTTGTGTCTGGGCCCATAACCATTTAAATAATGTTTTCTGTAGACAAGAATGACTTAATATAAGACTTTAGGACAAACATACAATACAAGTTTTAACTTCTTTGTTTGCACTAAAAAACTTTGCATTTGAAAAGACAACTTAAACAAGACACGACTACGCTATCAATAATGCCAACTTAAGAATTTTGATGAGTCCTACCAAAACAAATGTTTAATTGCATACTTAACAATAACAGTAACCGTTGCTATCTGTATTGTTCTAACAACAGTTTTTTGTGTAGAAGAAACGTAAAACAGCATAATGGTGGGATCTAATCCCCTCTCCACTTGAAGTTCTTCAGGTTACGAAAGGAGTCTAGGACTAAGATTGCTGTATCCTGGTAAAATTCTTCTGTAACCAATGAAGTTATAACATCTTGAAATCGGGTCCGTAATTTTCGGATAAACTGCGTAGCTTGTTATAAAGTATTCAAGTACGGTCATGGTGCAGTATAAGACTGATTATGAAATTGTGTATGTAGAGTGTGATATTTGGCTATCAAAGAATTACCTATGTGTTCTCAATAATTTATTCATAGTGATAAATTGGCACTACGCAATGTAAGAAGTTATATGAATTTTTTAAACTGAATATAGTTGGAAGTAAATTATTTCTAAGGACATACTATAGAGATTGGGTGTAGCCAAATTCTAATATTTTTTAACCATAATAACAGTCGGTATTAACTTAAATAATCCTTATAATTTTTTAGCCCAAATATACAGTTTTCACATTTATAACGCCTGCTTTAATTTTACCAAAAATTTTGGTAGAACATTTTTCTTACCTTTATATTATTTGTGATTTAGTTTAAATCAGTATAGAGTTTGACTTACAAAAATTATGGACTTAATCTTCAGGATTTTTTTTAAATGACTAGTTATTTTCACTGCTCTATCTACTCCGGTTAAACCTCTGAGAAATTAAATAAATGTAAACATAATCTCTTTAGTCTGTTACTACAAGTCATCAGTTTAGCAAATGCGCTAGTAGTACAGCAAAGAATATTGCACTTGTTTGTACAGAAACTATACAACACGCATGATTAGTAAATTTGCAAAAGTAATTTAGGGAACTCCACAAACAATTCTCGAAAATTATCGGACCAACGTATAAAGAGTCTTCTCGATCAAATCCACCATTGCTGTTTTGTGAGTTTTCAAGCCTTCAGTAGAAATAATTTTATTATGAAACCTAACATTGAAAATTCATACTAAAGTAATTATTTACGAACTCACATAATTAACTGTGTTTGTAAGAAAGTGTTTTTGAATTTTAAAATTTTAAAATTTAGTTATTCGCTGTTAAATTCGACAAAAAAAAAAGTTTTTTGTGTGACATGTTGAAAGAAAATTAGTTCATACAAACATGCGCATTGCGATTAGGTACATGTTGATGTATAGGAACCCTATAGTCATCGCTGAAAATTTTGAGGAAAAACGTTTCTATTATGCGAATTCAAGCCCTGGAGAGAGTCGCTGTGTACGGCGACAAGCCGATGCAGCGAGAGTATAATGGACAGAAGGCATGGCCTTGGCTGGTGCGTGGGGACGAGCTAGGAAGATACGGGGAGGCGAGATATCAAGGTAGGGGAAGGCAGTGAAGGACACATACACCAGTTATCTCCTCGATTACACAGCCGCGCTGGGTCACGCTGATTCCTTCTCATGTGTCAGTCGGTCTTTGTCAGTGTTCAAGAATTTTCGTCAGAAGAATAATAGGCTTAGACCTAACTGAATTTTTTTCGTTATGGATGTGGACTGCAGGAAAGGGCATAAACAAAGACTGCACATTTTCCTAGAGTAGTATTTGGTACTTAACAAAATACAAAATATGGCATTGTGCGTACAGATTTATTCCTTTCGTCATTGGTAACAACACAGTAGCAATTTCATGATAAATATGTTTACTGATGTGGTACGAATCAAACCAGTACGCCTTTGAATCAGTATGCTAATAAATTCAATGCTAAGGGTTATTCTTAAACATTACTACTTATACACGAGTTACATTCGCGTGTGCATATCACTGCGTCTAGTTCCGTTTCGTTCCTTCGATTGATCACTTGTCTACATTGTATGCAGAAAAATCTCTGTATTTTATTAAATAACTTTTCTTACAAAATCTTGAAAGTTTTCTGTCGTTTACGTTATTTTAACCGTACAAATAGGAACTAGTAAATTTTATGCAAGAGGAAATAAATTTCTGTTATAGATAAGTTATTATTAGACTACATTATATTATTCAAGAAAATTTTATCTTTATTTTTCTACTGTGTAAAGACCCTTCTATAATAGGCTGGTTAACTGCACTGGTGTACTGTGTTGGTGCAGCAATACAACAATTATGATTGTTACACATGACCGCTATGGCATAGTTTACATGCTAGTGTACTAATCACGCTTCAGAATAGCATTGGAAACCACCTGCAAATTGAAAATAATCACAATATTGCGTTAATCTCCTCCAAGTTTCACTGAACTTACCGGCAACTACAGTTTAAACGTTTAGCAAGACTCTTGCACTAGTTTTTTTTAATACTACTGTCAGTAATAATTTAATTCGTCTCTGTTTAGAAATAAAATTTTGTATTTTGTTCTCGCATCGGCCACTAAACCGAGTGCTATTCCTATATGCCACTAATTAAATTAGAGTGAAGTACTGCATGCTTTTTGGTTTATCACTCGTTTGTGATGTAAGTCTTCACGACATTTGAACAATGTGATCTCGAGGCCAGGTGCTGCTTTTACAAAAACCATTAATAAACAATATAAGCAATATTTTTGTACTAACCACTTTCCACGTCATACAAAGCGAAGGAAGTTGTCGGCAGTTCCTACAACATCAATTTAACTTCGCCTGTTCTCAGCTACTGTACGCCTCGTTCTGAACGCAATAACAACGTAGGTTAAGTATTGATCGACATACTGTGACGTACTTCTGAAGTTTGTTATTTCCTTGTCACATCTCTTCAGACACGCCCAACAAAGTTGTTTGTTTATCGAGCTGCATTTACTGCATTAACGTCCATCAAGAGTAACCGGCCATCATTACCTATCCGTCATTCGCGTAGAGAGTTTTGGCCAATTACTTCGTATACAATTCCACTACAGTTATGATTAAAACTAAAAATTTAAAAAATATTTCACTATTCGACCGAATTTTACTCGTAAATTATTATATTTACTGCATATTTTAATGTAATTTGAAGCATTTGCTGCAAAAATCGTAAACTAGATTACATCAGAATCAAACATTGACCACAGATGTCTAAATGGTGACGTTTCGCAGATATTTACCATTATTAGACCTTTATAAACATAAATTTCGTAATTGATTCGTAAATAATCATAATTTATTTCTCAGCTTGATGCCTAATGTATAGGGACTGGAAAATTTCGCGAATTCAATGATCTGTAGGCTAGAATTCATTGTACTATGCATACTCAAGCCCTGTCTAATCCTTCATTGTCTGCTGTTCCACTGAGTAGCAGATAGTGGACAAATAGTCGGGGCTTGAGTATGCATAGAATAGTTAATTCTAGCCTACGTGACACTGAATTCACAAAATTTTCCAGTTCCTTCTGATATACACTCACCGCTGCTGTGCATAGTTTAGTGTTGGATGTTGGTAACGAACTCGCCATATCTTCTCGTAGGCTAGTAACTCCAGCCACTAGGGCAGTGTTAAATACTAGACGACCAGCGTTCACTTATCGGTTCGGAAACTGTAGTATTTTGTCGAGCGCAGGAGCTGGGGCATGAGTGTGAAGAGGCGGCTATTTTAATCTATCCATGTCGACCGCATCCAGAGGAATTACCTGTGTGCCTTACTGACAGCTTTGATGAGGTAACTTCAGTAGAATTTGACACTTCAAACAGCACAGAATTTCAAGTGCTGTGATGCACAGTGATAATGCCAGTGAACATTTGCAGTTACAAAACTATTCTACGATGTCAGTTTCACCACGTATAGGGTGTTGAGAAACAGCGCATAAGAACACCACGCGTATCTTGGGTTAAATTGGAGACGAAAATGTAAGCGGTAAAACATTGTACGAGGTCATTTTGCGTGCACAATGTGGCAGCACTCTATGAACAAAGTTTTTTCTTGCGCTCCACATCCAGGTATTATTTTATGTATGTTACGTCAGTTAAACGTAGAAATATGTTTGTACTGTTCAGTATTTTAACCTGCACTCGTAATATGCAGGTGAGAACAGTAGTAGTAAGATATGCAATATATCTTTGTAGTGCAAGAGAGGACTAACTACAGTGCTATGTTGCCACATTATGAATGTAAAATGGTCGTACAACATTTTGCCACTAACATTTTCGTCTCTATTTAGCCCAGGATTCGCATGGTATGATTATTATGCGTTTGGTTCTGAACATCCTGTATACTGTACATTTTTTCTTATATTTTGACACATTTATTTAATATTAACGTATATTACCCATAAGTAGAACCACGATATAGTCATGAAACTATTTCTGCACACCGCTCACATCGACAATACCGCTTCATTGTTATTGACAGCATGTCTTTGTTCTTTAGACTCGATTCTATTATAACTGCAACAATCAGAATATAGGCGGTTCACTTGAAAGTAAGCACTTCCCAACACTGACAATAGTAAAAAAAAAAAAAGTATTTATTAGGGCTATAGAAATTAAGTTTTGAGAGTTGTAAAAATTTTAACACTACTTTATAATGACATGAAAGATTTCGTATTTTAATTAGTAAATATGGAGGCGTAATGGCTCAGAGAAAATTGTAAGCAGTGCTCAGTTTATTCTGAACAGCATATAAGAATACTTCGCCACTATACACCTATGATTGATCAGTAGAACCTCGAGACAAGTGAGAGTTAAAACATCCAATCCCAAACCACGAAGCAGATCTGTAGATGTCCACATAAGGCACTTAACCAGATGGTTCAAAATGTTTCCGCCGTAAAATCGTGAGTCTATAAATAAATAAAAATGTAACTAGCCAAATTCATTATAGTTCCTACGAAACACAGCTTTCTTTCCATGAATATGTGATTAAGCGACTGGTTGTACAATGATTGTCCAATAAGTTCTTGGTAAGTGACTCTACACGTATACAGAAAATGTTGGTATCTTGAGTTCATTTCATACATTCTTGTATATTACGTATGCTTATTGTATGCACAACTTAGTTAATACATAACTTCAAATACAAACGAAATTATTTAACATAATAAATAACGATTGGTTTACACTTACAGTCTGCAGACATTGCCAACACCCAATTTTATGGTATAATCATGAAGTCAAGAATTTGTAGTACCGAGAGACTTGACATTAATGACCGTCGCACAGTGAGACAGCGGATTAAAATAAAACCTGGTTAATATTACACTTTATAACTAAAATACATTTACAAAAATTAGTAAATGGGACGTAACCACAAAGTTTACTTCTACGAAGTATGAATAAGTGTCTTATGGTTAAAGTAAAGACGAAACTTTCAGCCGCGCTTTGAGAACCAGTGTTAAAATATCATATTTCTGAAGCTACAAAATGTGTATCAAACATAATAAATACATGTTAAGAATCTCATTTATGTATATATTATGCAGTTCAGTAAGCGGAATCACAGGAAAATGTCTCACCAGGACAAGCTCTCATTTCTCGTTTACATCCAAGAATTATTTATTATTTATTTTTTTAGTGTTTTGGCTCGAAAATTTTTTCGTTGTGCTTTTCTCCTACGACAGGCAAAAACGTGTTAGTATCCTAGTGCGATTCTAAGGGGGGAAGGGGTCAGACTGCCCCGGGCTCTGAGTCAGAGAGGGGTGCTGGCCGTGTTAGTAGGGGCGCAGGGTTAGAGAGGA
>PNEQ01046542.1:0-15496 GCA_003012365.1 Medauroidea extradentata | reverse complement strand
CTTTCCATCACGCAATAAACATAAATGTTTCAAGTAACGATGACACAAAACGTAAATTTTTTCCATCCAAAATCTCACAAAAGCTAATTCCCGCCCATGTAAACAAACAATTTTGCACACTGGTCCGCATGGAGCGCTGTTATCAGTTTTCGCCAGAAAAACGCCTCCGTGTCCGGTATTATCCTCTACTGTATTTGCCGCAACTAAACCTGATGAAGGAACCACTCCGGCTATCCAAGATATTTTTTTTTTTTTTTTTTTTTTACGTGAAAAGTGGCCTCTAGTTTCGCCCACGGCCAATAACTCCAATCAATAAACGAAACAAGTCAATAAATATAACCAATATCCATTAAGAGAAAACACTATCAAACTCTAGAAACTTCCATGACATCACAAACACGAAATGTGCCGAATTCCCGACACAGGATCCAAAAAACAGAACCGTCCACGACGGCGGCTACTGAAGAACTATCTATCCAAGATAAACTACCCTGCTACAGGGGGTGGTGGCTTCGCTCAGCTCGGCGAACCCCAGTCATAGCTAGAGGCGCCACACCGCGGCGGCCGGGCGAACTAGTCCGCACGACGCGCCTCGGGGACGCCCCTAGCGGCCGGCGCGCGAACTACCGAGGCAGTCGCGGCCGAGGATGTTGACAGATGGCAAGCGAGTGCTGCCGGGGGTTTGTGGCACCTGTTCGTTGCCAACCGTTAAACGACTGGTGCCTTTCATTGAGCTGAAATTATCCCACTAACGTAATAAAAATTATGTCCTCGTGAGGCAGCAGACATGTGAGACGGCCGGCCAAGGCAAGCTCCAACCCACCTTAAACTGGAACGACAAGCAGACTCCGATCTTGAGGCAGTCAGTGGCGAGCTGTTCCACAGTGCTTCGGTTTCGTCATCCGGTTGTAGTGCGGTCCCCAGTCGCGCCGAATGACTACTTGCTGCTTGGTCCTGGCATTGGATCTCACTGTAGTAGGCCTCGATCAACTCGCAAATCAGCACAGCCGATTCTTCAGTCTTCACTTCGTAGTGCAGCCTCTCGCCCCCAGCGCACGCCGGCCAAGTGTTTACATCCTGGCTGTTTCTCTACACACCAGGATGCACGAGAATAGTCAAAAGTACCAATCCCGAGCACCATAATGAGCAGAAAATACAGCCGCACTGATCCTTAAATGCACTGCGCCACACAAAATAATGTACAGAACAGTACATTTAATTCACAGCGATGCCTAGTCCAGGCGGCCCGTGCCGCGCGCAAATAGTCAAATGTACCAGATGCGCGTGGCGCCGGCCATCCAGAAACACGACGCCAGTTTGGTCCACTAGCTGGCATTTAAATATTTCCAGCAACACCTCAGCGAGGCACTCCCGTATCCGCCACCCGCGGGACGCATTTCTGTTACAGTTGGTCGCTGCAGTCTCCACCGCGGTGCAAACAACACAAGTTCTGTGTCTCGTCGTCATACAGGTACGCCAGGCGCACATGCATGGATTCGGAGCACTCCCAAGCGATGTTAACAGTCTGGCGACGAAATGTTTCGGCCAATGGTGGCGAGGCGGGGGCGGGGCCTCTCGTCTCTTGTTCGCTGGTGTGTTTTTGCTGCTTGTTTGCAGTTTTTGGGGCACTATTCTGATTATTTTTTGCGATTTTTTTCTTGTTATTAACTTTCGTGCCCCAGCGGATTCTTGGATCACGCGAAATTGGGTTATTCGCTAGTGTCGGTAACTCAGTTTCGTACTGTAGGCATCCGTATTTATTATATGTCGGTATTGGCTGTGCCTGTTGTTGGGCCCAGTGTGGGATGAACGTATTTTGCAGTGGTTGTTATGTATTGATGGGTTTGCCGTCTGGTTTTGTTGTGGCAGTGGTTGCCACGCACTTGCGCGAGTATTTTCCCTAATACTTTGCCTGGAATTCATTTGTCTGGCTTGCCTTTCTTCATGTGGCAAGCGGCTCCATTTCGCTGTTTTGTAGGCTTTGCAGCCTTTGTAGTTGGCACAGTGGTTGCTTCCACAGTGTATGCACTTGACCTTGGTGCAGTCGTTTTGTATCTTACAAGTGAAGGTTAAGTGGTCGCCTCCACAGTACCTACATTTAGGTCCGGCGCTGCAGCCCTCTGCTATATGTCCAAATCGCTGGCATCGCGAGCACTGCGCAGGGCCTGTTGGGTGGCGGAAATCTTCCACCTTTACCGAGAGGCCAGCAAAGTGTGTTAGAGCATAATAGGGCGCGGGGTCTGTGCAATGGGGCAATTCTACTTCGAGCTTTGTTGCTCGGCGATTTCTGTCGTATATAAAGTTAACATCGCGTGACTGGCATGCCTGCATGTGCAAATTCTTCTCTCAGGAAATCGTGCGATACGTCCGCCTGTATTCTGCAGAACACTAGTTTAACTGGTATTTCTTCCGCTTGTCGCAGTAGGCTGTGCTGGTAGCCCATGGACTTGACTGTTCGCACTCTCGTTTGTATAGTCCGCAATGGATGAGGTGTGTACGCGAATGCTGTCTGTTCCTGTGCAGACAGCATTCCATGACAGGGATAGGTTCGCTTCTAGTGCCTTCTTTAGCGCTACGTATGTTTTTTCCTGTGTCGTGTAGACGGTGAAGGGCTTTATTTGCACCTTCCTGTGTTGTTGTGGGGGGCACTGCCTGGAGGCGTGCTTGGTTGTTGCGGTTGCACGTCTTGGTTTAGCGAGCTGTTTGGCATCGCGTTTTGTCTCTTATTGCCGTTGCTGTGTTCGGCATTTGGGTCAGGGGCAGGGCGCTTCAATGTTTGATGGTTCATTTCCATGGGGCTCACTGGGGTCTCCATGGTAGCGTAAGTACGTCGCCTACAGTGGTATGAAATGGGGTGGCAGTTTACAAGAACACACTTTACCTATGTGTGGCCCTATATTACTCAAGTGTTGCCGTCCAAGCCCGGGTCCTTCCTGTCCTCTCTCCTTTACTGGAAACAAGGCCAGGGAAGGTCGGGTGACAGGCTGATTACGTTAAAATATATAGCAAAGTCGTGTGTGGATTATAGTTAAAACTTGGGAAGTTAAGAGGCGAACTTAGCTTTGATTTTTTAGCAGATTAGGCTGAAGAAGTTAGGCTGCACTGACAAGTACAACACCTAACTTGTGGAGAAGTCGCGGAGAAGCTGTGGACACGTCCTCTCTCGTCGGCTGCATCGCTCAGTCCGCCTCGCCCTCTGTAGAGAGTCTGCCAGAGAGTCTACTTTCCGTAAATGGTAGCGTAAACAAACTATGCGTAAATGCTAATTTTTGACAACGTAACCAACACAAATGCGCATAGCTGTTTTAAATTAAAACTCTGCATACACAATAAATTCGACATAATTAATATTCTAGTTTGTGATAAAATTCAAATTGGGATTGAATGCTGTGCTAATAATACATAACTATCTTAGTAAATAAGTATATTAATATAATGTCATATTGTTCTATTAGGTTGGTGTCATCCCGCCCCACCATAAATTAACAGGTTTGTTTATTCCTATAGTTTGACCGCCTGGATCAACAGTGCTTAGTGCTGGAGCACATTTTTCATCCAGTGCGGTTAGCTACACTATTTGCCAGGATAACATCAGCATTTGGTACCCCTGCTAACATGTATGTTGTTTTGTTCTGTTTACCAATAGTTCACACACTTGGCAGTTTGTGTTTTGCTGATTAGTAATTGGTAATGCATAAATTTGTAGTGAAAACAAAATATAAATATGTTGAATTTCAAGATTATTCAACCTGCTTACCTTCTAAAACTGACACAACTGAATTTCAATCTGAACTGGTAAATGTTTGTCAGAATATTGTGTCATACACAGAGTTAAAAGACAATAATTTTGAGTCTCGTAGTTGTAGCAGTATCACCGATGTGCCTGAATCATTGTTGCATAATCCACAAATGTCAAAAGTTGTTTAAACATTCCAGGCACCAAACCAACCGACTATCTTGCCAGACTAATTTCCTACACAAAAACTCACAGGTCGTACCCTTCACTTTCAAGTATCTTGGTTCAAAAATTTCAAATGGTTGCATGTCCAACAAAATGTTAATGGAATTACATGCTTCTATTGTCATCGTTATTGCCATTTGTCACCAGATAAAACTGTTGGTTAGGAAAATAGAACATTCTTTTACTACAGTAGGCTTCAAAAATTGGAAATATGCCCTTGACAAATTTAGTACATGTGACAAATCAGAATCGCATATGAAAGCCGCCATGAGTTATTGGCAGTTGCAACAGCCCATTGAAGTACAACTCTGTTCCACAAAATGCAAAGAACAAAAAGTAGCTACTGAACGTCTTCTGAAGATATATGGTTCTGTCCGATGTCTCGCCAGGTAAGGTTTAGCACTGCAAGGACATGATTCATACAGTGGGAATTTGGTACATTTATTGAAGCTAAGAAGTGAAGACCTTACTAATTTACAACGGACAGCAAAATTTCGAGAGACATTCACCAGTACTTCTATACAAAATGAAATACTGGAAATGATGGCAAATGAAATTGTAAGGTATATTTGTAACAAGATTCGATCACAGGAAACACCAATTTTTTCTATTGTTGGTGATGGTACACATGACATAAGTGGAATAGAACAGTTAAGCAAATGTATTTGTTGGGTTGATGATAATTTTGAACCACACCAAAGTTTTATTGGTATGTACAGTGCGACAAAAACATCTGGAGAGGCAATTGCAGCAATAATTGTTGATGTGTTAAAACGAGTGCAGCTTCCACTCAGTATGTTAAGGGGACAAACATACGATGGCGCGGCGAGTGTGAGCAAGGTGTGCAATCGTTGATGAAGGAAAAACAATAGTTAGTATTGTTTGTACACTGTGGAACCCACTGCGTTAATTTGGTCACTAAAGAATGTTGTGATGCTTCTGCGACTACAAGAAATGACATGCACTGGGCACATAAGCTTGGTGTACCGGTATTGTTGTGCAAATGAATGAAAGCAAAATCAAATTTTATCCACATCACTGAATCCATAACCGAAGGCCCTGTGGCCAAAGTTGGCAAGATAAAACCCCTTTGTCCTACTCGATGACTTTACAGGGGGTTACAAATAAAGTAAGTTTTGGACAGGTATGATATCGTATTACAAACACTAGAAGAGCTTGCTGCATAAGATAACCAACAGTTAAATTCTAGAAGGTTAACAGTACTAGGATTATTGCTAGGGCAAAAAATAATTACCACATTCGAACTTCTCAACAAATCATTTCAAGACCGTCAACACACCGTGCCAGGTCTCATGAAAGCTGTCAATGTAACCACTGTGGCTATTGAAGGATTATGGAAAGAAGAGGTTTTCGATGTGATTTTGAAGGAAGCAAACAAGAAAGTGGCTGAAAATAATTTATAGGCAGCACTAGAAGGCTTGAAATCCAGGTTTGATCAGGAAGGACTAAAGTGCTTGCAAGAGCTGGCATCAACACTGATTTCAGGAGAAATACAGACTGATTTACTACAACTGTATCCTGAGATAGATATTACATATCTAGAAACTGAACTGAAGATGTTTAAACGAAAATATAATGTTTTGTGTGCCAACTATGCACAAAATGTACTCAAGCAAATAGTGTAAGAAATGCGATCTTATTCAAGAAAATTTAAAATTTGGTTCGTGCATTGATCGTAGTGCCCAGCTCGTCTTGCGAACTAGACCGGAGTTTCAGTTAATTACGGCCCATGAAAACGTACCTGAGGAGCAGTATGACACAACAGCGCTTGAACCATGTGGCAATTTGCCATACACATAAGGATCTGCTGGATAACTTGAATCTTTGTGATTTGTTGGACAAGTTCATTGCAGGAAATGATCGCTGGATAACCGTATTTGGTACAAGTTGTACGTAGGCCTTTATTTTGTAGAAAACATATTGAGATTTTAAGTTATACATGGGCCTCTCTGGTAAGTAAATTTAGGGGGGGGGGGGACATGGAATGTAAATATAGTTGGCGAATCGAAGAAAAAATATCCAAATAAAATGTTTAATAAATAAATTAGTCTTTCAAACAGGTTGAACACTTACAGAATTATCCTTCACGTGTATTAGTATTTAAGATAACAATTTATAAATAATAAACAACAGTACCTTCACTTGAACAATTTTTATATGTTATAAGGTTGTAATATTGTATAACTTAAAATCAGCACATGTGTATCGCATATATAGACCCCTCCGAGTGCGACTTCACCAGCCTTTAGCTGACGAACCTGAATTTACGCATGCCGACGAGGTAAAACGTATAATTAAACGTATGAAGCCCCGCAAAGCACCTGGGTTCGATACCCTACAAGCTATAGTTCTCAAGTAGCTGCCAGAGTTTACACTAGAGGCTCTGGCTAGGTGCATAAATGCAAGTATGACACTTGCGCACTTCCCCATGCCCTGGAAATGTGCAAACGTAATTGTTTTTCCAAAGCCAGGCAAGGATCAGACCTTGCCACAAAATTACCGCCCCATAAGCATTTTAAGCACGCTCTCAAAAGTGCATGAACGTGTTCTGCTGAGCCGCATCGACACTCACATTCAAAACGCGAATATTTTTCTTTATGAGTAATTTAGCTTTAGAAAAACGCATTCCGCTGTTTATCAGTTAGTTAGACTAACTGATAACATAACTACGACTTTTAACTGGCAGACTTCCTCGATGTAGAGAAAGCATTTGACAGGGTATTTCATGCTGGACTACTATATAAAATGTATGAAAAATGTTTCCCCAATTGTTACGTTAAACTTATTGCCTCCTATTTAGATAGGCGCTCCTTTGCCGTAACTATTGACGGAGCGACCTCAGAATTTAAAGAAATTAGGGCAGGAGTACCCCAAGGCAGCATACTAGGCACAGTTCTATATAACATATATACTTGAGATATTCTGCGGCCCCCTAACTGGAACATGAATGCAGGTGTATATGCCGACGATACAGTTATTTACACGCGATCCAGAAGTGCCGAGATCGCAACTCGGTGAGCCCAGGAAATGCTCAATGGCGAATAAAAATTAATGTAGGCAAATGCGAAGCTGTGGTTTACAAACGCCGACACATTTGTGCCAATCTTCCCCGCCTCACTCTATTTAATGAGGAAATTCCCTACAAAAATTAAGTCAAATATTTAGGCGTAGTATTGGATAAAAGGCTGACATTGCGAAATCATTTAGAGAGCAAAAGAGACCTTGCCTATGCTCGCATGTCGACACTTTATCCAATGACAAATCACAACTCCAGCCTTAAGCTAAAATATGGCCTTTTAATTTATAATACAATGATCCGCCCCATTATAACATATGCAACTCCAGCGTGGACTTTTTGCGCGAAATCGCACACTCGCACTTTACAAGTGTTGCAACATAAATGCCTTAGAATTGCGGCAGATGCTCCTAGGTACACACCAATAAGACACTTACATGCAGAACTTAAACAAGATCTGCTGCAAGACGTTTTTTTTTCAAAATGGCAGAGCAATTTTATGCTACTAGCCATAATAATCTAAATCCAATAATTGCAAGCCTTGGGGATTATAATCCTGATGAAAATCAACGCTATAAGCGACCAAAATCGCTTCTAGCGCATAGGCCCTCTTAGTATTTCTCGGTCCGGAACCAGCGGGTGCTGTGATTGGCCGGAACTCCGGCCACTCGCAGGGCTCCTGCCCCGCGACCTACTCCCAGTTTTATAAACTCTCTCGTGGTCCGGAACATTCAATGCTAGCTATCAGGCTTGCCTGTGAGCTAATTAAGTGTACTAATTGTGTATTTTTTATGTTTGTTTCAGGCATCTACTGGAGATACTGGAGGACAAGGTGCCTTTATAACCTCGTCCTCCACCAGGGCATTGTGCTTACCCACAGTGCCCTGGTTAAAACCAGCGCCCTCCCAAAATGAAATTAAAAAGAAAATAAAGAAAAGAAAGACAGGTTCCGCCCCCCCCCCCAGCCCCATTCATACTTCACAACTCTATTAACAACCTGGACCTTGCTACTTTTCCAGTGCCATTTTTATTTTTAATGCATGTAACTGCTGAGTGGTTACACTCATGTTCTGTCGAGAGGGTTTTTACGGTACTATGCCGGTTTTTCCCTTTCTCTTCTTAGATTATGGCTTAGCTATATGTACTCTTCGGGAGGTGGACATGGCCCCAATCGCGGCCATGTCTGCCCAATCCCTCTCTGCCGTGATACAAGCCTCCTCTGCATGAAACTTCCCCCTTGTAGGCGTATGGGACTCAACCCTGACACGCACTTAGTCCTGTTCCTTCCCCGGGCCTCCAACATTACTCAGTAGTTAGGGTAGGTTAGGAAAAAAAGCCAAATCGTCACTCTAGGGCTCGAGCCTCCTTCCCGAGCAAGCCTAGGCACCACCCCCAACCTCGAAAGGGTTGCTTCTTAAGAAGGGAACCTAAGCCCGCCCCTCCTACCTGTTCACCATCTCCAACCTCGAAAGGGCTGCTTCTTGAGAAGGTAGCCTAAACCTGGTCCTACCCTACTCTGGTGCCGAAAGCGCCATTCATTAAGGAGACGCACGGGCAGTATAAGGGAACGCACCCTACCACGAGTCTAACTAGTCGCCACGAGGCGCATATCTATGACCACTGGATGCGGAATTTGAGTCGAGTCTATGAGAAGTTCCAGGGCTCCGGTTATAAGTGACCATGCGGTCGAGCATAGTGAGCATTGTGTAAATCAGTAGTATACATTACCTGTGTGTGAAGCCGGATTTTATTAACAAGTGTAAAAAGCCGAATTGTAAGACAGTGATTGTAAAGTATACCAAGTGGATAACAATATATACAGTTCAAACAAATTTTCATAGTTTCATTTCTGAAGTACTCATGTCTGATACAGTGTTTAGTAATTAATATCTCACCAGAGGAGAGAGAAATAATTGAAGGTCATAAGGCAGAAGCTGCAGCTAAGCACCAACAAGCCATTGCAGGTGTAAGTGAACTACCTGTGGGAGTAATTCCCCCACCCCAAAAATCGTCAGAGAAATCTGTAACTCTTCCCGAACTTTGCCGGCGTTACAAAGACACTGAGAATAAACCACCTAAGCGCAAACACGATAATTTCAGTCGCATCTTTCGGGAGTTACTTCGCCTTCAGCTGCTATTAATCAACCCCCTAAAATCACCTGAAAAACTGGAACCTTTGCCGCACCCCGCATCCAGGAACTGAAGAGGGAAGCCGACTTCGAGCCAAAGCCTGTGTCAGACCGAAAATGCCGCCTCCTGAGGGAACTCTTTTAAATGGTGAATGGTTAACATGCCTACTCCACCCTTCAAAAGTGAGAATTTTCCTGCTCTGCTGTAGAGACTGTGTTGTGTCGACTGCCCAGGATACCACTCTCCTCGGGACATCTAGCACCCTCTCCACCCCTTCAGGGAACTCTCAACAAACCTTATTACAACCCTGAAGGGAACTTAAATTCAAACCCCTTTGCCAGCAAAGTGGCGACTAATTTTTCTCTCGTGGCCCCCAACATGGGGCACGAAGATCGAAGCAGCGACTTCAAGCAGGAGAAGTTACCAGTGAAAGCCACCCCTGAGAAGCCCATCCGAGTTCCAAGTCCTCTCAAGAAAGAAAATTTTGTGGTGCACAGAAGCCCCAAGATGGACGACAAGGAGACGAACGACACACCAGCGCCTCCTTGCGCCCTCGATACGTGCACCTGCAGAGGAACTTACCTCATCGCCCGCACCCACTGTGTCCAAGAGTATTACCATACCTGTCTAGGGTAAGATGACACTCCGAGGAATACAGAAGGCCTGGAGTACCGATGTGCCGACTACATGCGGAAACAGCTCCAATGCGCCCAACCACAGCGCCTCGGCGCTGACAACTACCAGATCCAGTGCATCACCTGCCCCTTGGTCTACCACTACACCTGCCTAGGATGGCCAGACGAGCCCCGAGACTTTCAAGGGCTCTCATTCCGCTGTCGTGTGTGCAAGATAGTAGCGACAGAGACCCGCCGAGCAGAAGCACCACCCGAGAGAGGTTCAGTTTTCCGGTAAACCCCATGAGAATCCAGTCTCCTTACTGCAAGAGTGTGAGGAGGAACTACGCCAGAACCACATCCCTCAGAAGCACTGGGTGCAATGAGTTCGCCTCCAGCTGCAGGGACCCGCACTTACCTGGTGAGACAAGTACTGTGAGTATGTTGCCACCTGGACCCAGCTCAAGGACAGATTGACAGCCAGATTCACAGGCACAGAGGTGACGAATCGGCTGACCCGTCACATCTACAGCATCAACCAGCGAGCCGAAGATGTCAAAGTATTAATCTGGAAAAGGGCCCAAATGTGCGACCATGTACATCCCGAGGGAGGAGAAGAAGCTTGTGTCTCCATTATCATAGAGATGCTCCAGCCCACTCTGAGGTCATTCCTGAGGAACCCTCGGCCCACCACACTTGAAGAGTTAACAGAGAAGACCAAAAATTTGGAACTCGACCGACTAGGGCCAAGACCGACCAGCAGTGTGGAACCACCACCAAGAGCTCCGAACCCCAAGCCCAATCCAGAGAAATCCAACCCAGCGCCTGGACAAACACTACCTAAATGCTGGTATTGCCCTGCGAGACATTTCCATGTAGACTGTGATGTCTACAAAGCCAAGCAAGTCGGCTACCGACCTCCCAGGATCCAAGAGAGGAATCCAGGACCTCCGGTGGGAAACTCCATGGCCGGGAACAGGAACAGACCTGCCAGCCTGGCCCACAACAAAAGGTCTATGGCCTGAAGGCTCCAATCGACCAGCAACCAGTCCGACTTCCCCAAATATGGATCAGTGTGGACCAGCAGAAAATCCTCATCACCCTGGACACTGCAGCTACTGCAAATTTTATAAGATCGACATGCAGAGTGGTTATTGGCAGGTGCCAGTAAAACATGAAGCCTGAAAGTACACCGCCTCCACGACATCTGATGAAGAACAGTTCCAGTTCAGGGAAATGCCAATTGGACTTAAGATCGCCCTGGCAACCTACCAGAAGATGATGAACTGCACTGTGTTAGCTGGCTACATTAGAGGATTTTGCATAGCCTACCTCGACGACATTATCGTCTTCTCCCAAGATTGTCAACAGCACAGACAGCATCTCCATCAAGTCCTGGAACATCTTCGCCTCCATGGACTCACCGCCCGACTAGACAAGTGCCACTTTGGTAAAACAACAGAGGAATACCTGGGACATGTGGTTACTCCCGATGGGAATCAACCCCAAGTCTGCAAAGTTCGGCAAATCCTGGAGGCCGAATCCCCGATGACACCGAAGTAGCTGCACCAGTTTCTCGGCCGCTGCAATTGGCTGAGAGACTACACCCAGGGCATATCCCGCTACATGGAACCCCTCACCCGTCTGCTGTCAACCAAACAGAAATGCTGGAAGTGGGGAGCAGCAGAAGATGCAGCCTTCCAAGAATTAAAGCAGCAGTACCACAGCCTGCCGATGCTCCACAGACCAGACCACAAATCACCCATCATCTTACAAACAGATGCCAGCTAGGTTGGACTAGGAGCTGTGGTGTACTAGTAAGCCCCAGAGAAGGAGAAGCGGGTCATTGAATTTGCCACTACTAACTCAGCCCAACAGAAATAAAATACGAGACCCCTGAGCAAGAGTGCCTCGGCATAGTCTGAGCCATTCACAAGTACCGATACCTCCTGGAAGATAGACTATTCATCTTACATACTGACAAACAAGCCCTCAAGTGGCTGTACTCTACCAGTGCCAAGAAGTCGAAGTTAGCAAGATGGATCCTTCTGCTCCAAGAATCCTCCTTCGAAATCGAACACTGTCCTGGAAAAGATAATCTCCTCCCCGCTGCCCTTTCCAGAGCACCAGAGGACACCTGCAAGACCACCAAACTTCACCAGTGGGAAAATACTCAGTCAACAGAGCCCGCACCTCAACCACCAACTAACCGAACACAGAAGCTGCAGAAAATAGCCTTCACCAATGATTTGGAGAAGTTCCTCAAGGAGCAACAAGACGACCACAAGATCAGGCATCTCTTAGCCAGCCACCCAACCCGCTACAAGAAGGAGCAAGGATACATTTGGTTCCTGCCTAGCCCTGCGAGTGGATGGAAGATATGGGTACCCCACTCACTGAGACCATCGCTGTGCAGTTACCCCCACTATCATCCACTAGCTGGACACCACTGAGCAGCTGAGACCATGCACCAGATACACCGGAGGTATGCTTGGACAGGCAGCACAAGGGATATTCCCGCCTATGTCGCCCAGTGTCAAGCCTGTGTCACGCTCAAACCCAGCACAACCTTTAAGCCTAGTGGGACACCTCGCCGATTAACCACACCATGGGAGCAGATAGCCTTGGACCTAATAGGACCATACCCCAGGAGCACCACAGGGAAACGGTTCCTCCTGGTGGTAACCAATCTTTTCTCGCGCTGGGATGAAGCCTTTCCATTAGCCAGCACCGAAGCCGATGTCATCATCTCCAAGTTGGAACTTGAAATGAAGTTTTCCCCCGCTGGGGGTACCCAAAGTGTGTCCTCACGGACAATGGCCTACAATTCGCCAGCCGACAATGGACCACAGACTGTACCAAGTGGGAGACCGAAGTATGGCCCACTCCTATCTACCACCCCCAGGTCAACTCTACAGAGAGACGAAACCAGAGCTGAAGAAGGGCCTAAGATTCCACATACAAGGCGATCACCGACAGTGGGACAAAGCTCTGCCGACAGTCCTGTACGCCCTACGCACCCGAATAAATGAAGCTATACAAGCCACACCCAGTGAACTTCTCCTCGGCTACAATCTTCGCCGCCCTGGAGAATGGAAGTGGAAAAGAGCATCCACCAAAGCATTCTCAGCCCAAGAGATCCAGGTACTCGCCAAGGAACGGGCCACCACTGCAGCACAGCACCAAGACAAGTATATTCAGAAGAAGTACCCACAGCCCAACCTGGATTTCCCGAGCCATACCTTCGATGAAAGACAGCAAGTCTTCCTGAGGACCAGGCCACTTTCAAGCCGTCAACACCACTTCCATGCCGGGTGCGCTCCCAAGTGGGAGGGCCCATACACCGTAGTCAAGCGACAGGGCCATATCTATTGGATAGAGGACCCCAACAGAACAATCAAGAGAGTTCACCACTCCAGCCTCAAGCACCATGCAGAAACTTTACTACAAGACCCAGCGCCGCGACACCAGCCAGCCAACCCTCAGCCTCCACCATCGGGAGATCCAAAGGGAGACGCCACATTTTTCAGAGATGCTGCATTGACACTCGACTGGGGGTCTAGAAGGCAGGTGAAACAGAGTTGGTACTAATACCACGACCAGAATTATCGTCACCAGTCAGCTGCCCTGTAGTTTGTTGCCAGGCCACTGTGTTGTACGCTTCTAGCGAAATTGTGATACCAGGGTGCTGTGTAGGACAGTTTGTAAGGCGCCTAGGATTAATCAAGCCTATGGGAAGAGGGAGTTACCTCCCTTATGGAGTACTTATAGCCAGAACTTTGTTTTCATCAAGATCAAATAATTTCCCTGTTAGAATGATGAACTTGACTGACAAGGCAATTCGTCTTGAGGAGGGGGCAACGATTGGCTTGTGTAAGCAGGTTTCCCGGATAAACACCACTGAGTCTAAGGTCTTAAGGGAGGACCTTGTGAAGCATACTCTGCCCGAACCACTTACAGAACTCCTGAAGAGGACAAAGGAAAACCTGGACTGGAGACAAGAGAATGCTGTTGCAGAACTCTTAATAAAGAATCAAAACACTTTTTCATGTGGTTCACATGATCTTGGGAGGACATCTGTGGCATGTCACCATATTAATACAGGAGATGCCAGACCTATCAAGCAACCCCCTAGACGTCTACCGCTTGCTTCACACGGGGTAGTTGATGACATTCTGAAGGAAATGAAGGATCTGGATGTGATAGAGCCATCGAACAGCCCCTGGTCATCTCCAGTTGTGTTGGTCAAGAAGAAAGATGGCTCAACAAGATTTTGTGTAGATTACCAGCGGCTGAATGATGTGACCAGGAAAGACTCCTACCCACTTCCTCGGATAGATGACACTCTGCATAGTCTGGCTGGATCCCAGTGGTTCTTAATCTTGGATATGAAAAGCGGTTACTGGCAATGTGAAGTGGCCCCGAAAGATAGAGAGAAGGCTGCCTTTTCTGTACAAGGGTAAGGAACTTGGCAATTCAAGGTCATGCCTTTTGGACTGTGCAATACTCCAGCAACATTTGAACGACTTATGGAAAGAGTACTACATTTGGATATTTGTCAGGTTTATTTAGATGACATTGTGGTTACAGGGAAGACATTTGATGAACACCTGACATGTCTTGATTCAGTGCTCCAGAGGATAACAGCAGCTAATTTGAAGCTAGTTCCCAAAAAGTGTAATTTGTTCCAAAGGAAAGTGAAATTTTTGGGACATGTAGTGTCGCCTGAAGGGATAGAAACAGATCCAGAGAAGACAAAAGCAATTAGAGATTGGCCACATCCAACTGATCGGACTAAAGTATGAAGTTTCCTTGGGCTGTGTGCTTACTATCGGCGTTTTGTGCATGGATTCGCCACAATAGCAAAGTCACTACATGAGTTGACTGAGACTAAAAGAAAATTCTTCTGGACCCCCGATCGTGAATCCTCATTCAGAAAATTAAAGGAAATTTAGGTTTCACCTCCTGTCCTAGGTTATCCTAGTAGTGATGGACAGTTTGTTTTAGACACTGATGCAAGCGATGTGGGGATTGGTGCTGTGTTGTCACAGATCCAGGATGGAAAAAGGAGGCCATTAGAGTATTTCAGCAAAGTGTTACATAAGCCTGAAAGAAATTACTGTGTAACTCGCAGAGAGCTCCTGGTAATGGTCAAGTCTATTTCACATTTTCACCATTACTTATATGGAAGGCATTTTATTCTTCGAACAGATCATGCATCATTACATTGGTTACTGAATTTTAAAAACCCAGAAGGACAGATAGCTAGGTGGATGCAGCACCTTCAAGAGTACGATTTTGAAATACAGCACAGACCTGGGCGCTTACACAACAATGCTGATGCACTGTCCAGGAGGCCATGCGATCCCATGTGCTTTCATTGTGATCGCCAAGAAGGGAAGGCTGGGAAGATATCAACTGCTAGGATAACAAGAATCCAAGAGTTTACAACTGGCAATGAACCTTCTCCCTGGAGCGATGAAAAGATTGGCGAAGATCAGAGAAAGGATCCTGCTCTTGGGCCAATACTAGAATGGAATGAAAAAGGCCAGCGCCCAGAGTTGGCCGATTTATCTGATCAAAGTACTACAACTAAGGCATACTGGGCACAATGGGATTCTCTATCTCTGAGAAATGGTGTCCTGTACCGGAACTGGGAAAGTGCAGATGGCAAAGAAACACGCCTACAGCTGGTACTCCCAGAAATTAGAGTTCCAGAGGTACTGAAGGAACTTCATAGTTCAGCAGCCGGAG
>PNEQ01046541.1:0-15498 GCA_003012365.1 Medauroidea extradentata | reverse complement strand
AGGTTGTACAACACCATGTCTCGATAGGTTACTGTAGTGAAACTCCTGTATAAGTTGTTTCTCGCTGCTCGTTCCTGCTTTTCGGATCGTCTGCCTTGATTATTGACCAACTAAGTTTTATTCTTAATAATCACGTTTCTTATAAAGAAAAAAATTACATACATATTTTTTTAAATATTTACGTAAGCATCACTCTGACGCGTACAATACCTCAATATCGCTACTGGTTAGATAGATATCGTGGGTTGATGGAAAACAAATTTTGTACTTTTTCACCCTTTTGGGTGACAAATTTAGAATTATTTTAAATTTATATCTTAGACATTTGTATAAGTATCCAACTGAAGTGTAAATCACACCGCTAGCCCGTTCAGTCGAATCAAAATCGATAATTCACTAAAAAAAACACATATCACTCCTGCACAGTATTAAGAAATCGAATTTCGAAAAATCTGAATACCGTTTTGCGATAATTTCTGTAATCATCGCCCTGAAGCAAAAATTAATTGTGTATCTCGACGGGTTCGATAGATATTGAGGATTTATCTAAAACACGTTCAAGGTCTTTTCACCACTTAAGAGAGTAAATTTCGAAAAACCCTTGAATCACGTTTTAGAATACTTTATTGGTATCTCGTGGACGTAAAAAACACAACATTAGCCCGCTGGGTTCAAGATATATCGACGATTAAGTGAAAACGCTTTTCACCACTTTTCACCTCCTAAAATTACTTTTTAGGTATTTGAGTAAGTATCAATCCTAAACAAAAATCACGTCTCTATATAAAAAACTATGGAATCGATATATATCGAATGTGAGTCGAAAACTCATATTACCCCATTTTTAACCAATTTAGGGCCGAATTCGGAAAATATATTTTAAATGGTACTTGGGATATTTAAAAAAGCACCAATTTAAAGCAAAGAGTACTTCGATATCTCGATTGATTCGATAGATATGGAAGGATAATCGAAAACACATTTCACGTATTTTCACACCTTTAAATAAAGAATTTCGGAACGGTTTTGGGTCCTGTCATAGACATTTGTAAAAGTAACCAATTAAAGTTAAAATCACGACGATAGCCAATTGTGTTTCAAAGATATAGACGATTCATAAAAAACACATTTTGTCCCTTTTTACTGCCTGGGGGTCGAATTAAAAAAAAAATCTATAAACTACTTTTTGGGTATCTACGTAAGCAATATTTTGAAGTGAATATCAACTCTCTATCCCAAAGGGTTCGATAGATATCGATAGTTGATTGGAAACACATTTAAGGTCTTTTCAACCCCTTAAAAATTGAACTTCGAAAAATCTTTAAATTGGCAAATATGCATTTTTACGAATGTCATACTAAAGTAAAAATCACCATGATTGGCCGTCGGGCTTGAGTTCTATCGACGTTTCTTCGGAAACACATTTCACCACTTTTCACCCCCTTAGAGGTCGAATTTCGAAAAATCCTTTCTTAGTGCTCGCCTACGACCTGAAGGGAACCCCCACAAAAAATTTCACGATTCTAGGTCCAGTGGTTTGGGCTGCAGTTTGATATGTCAGTCAGTCAGTCAGTCAGTCAATCAGTCAGCTTTCATTTTTATATATATATAGATTACATTGGACCTGTAATCATTCTTGAAAGTTAACTTTTAATTATCTTGTTATGATTCTGCATGACAAATTAATTAAATATTGCATTATTATTCATGTCAAGCAGTTTATTAAAAAAGTATCATATTTCTAGTCAAAGAGAAAATTTTGATAGTACAACTTAGATAAATTTTATGGCTCGAAAACTGAAAATACAAGATAATTATCTAAACCTCCCTCTTAAGAGTAGCAATGAAGGAAAAATAAATTACTTTGGCCTCAAGTATTCCATTTTGAGTGAGGTGAAATCTCGACAGTGTATTTATAACTTAGGCTTCAGTTCTATGTTTCCATTAACAAATGCGTCAAATATAATAATTGAATAAATAAAATGAAATAAATAAATAAAACAACTAGCTTTATGACAAAGCTTTACACATGCAGCAACAATTCAATCATGTCTATTGTGTTGAATTTTCTCGGGATCTTCCACTGACGCCACGTCCAAAATCTGGATTGAAAATGCAGCAAAGGAACATTAATAATTAGTATACAGTTAATAAAGTGACAAATGAACACTGTCTCAGTTATCATGGTGAATGAGGATCGAAACACGCTATTCGCTGTGTGTTTAGCGTGCGTGAGGTGAGAGGGTATTACAACCCTTTAAGAGTAAGTGAAGGCCACCATCTAGAATTTTTGTATTTTGTAGCATAACGTTCCTTCTGGGTAAATTGTTGCAACTTTAACCTAACTACTGGATAGAATACATATTAAGGGAATTTTAGACACCATAAATCTTTATACTCCGTTACTATTGTTAAAGATCGAATTGCATTTAGAAAAGTAATAAGAATTCTCTAATGGCAATTCTTTCTGTAACGAAGATTTATGAAGTGTAAAATTCCCTTTATGTGTATTCTATTCTGTAGGTTAGTCAAAGTTGCATAAATATACCCAGAAGAAAAGCTATGACACAAAATACAAAAATTAAAGATGCGACTATAGCTCACGCTTAAAAACGAGGTCTTAAGAGCCGATAAGGGTGAGGTGAGGTGAATGGACAGAACAATATCCTGGTCTAAGCCGGAATTCGAACCCAGGACCTCTCGCTCCGAGACCGGTGAGTAACCGACTAACGTTACGGAGGTCGGGTATCTGTGTGGGGGTGAGAGAGAGAGAGAGAGAGAGAGAGAGAGAGAGAGAGAGAGAGAGAGAGAGAGATAGAACAAGTGTCTGAAAACGAGATAATTAATTTCTCTGTGTGTATCTGCTTGAGTGTACATGTATATATGTGAGATTCAGAGTACAAACTGGTTTGCTTTGTATGTGTGTATATATCTGTGTATGTATGGGGTATTTTTATTTTGTAAGTAGTTATTTAACATGTAGCCTAGTGTATTATTGTCTACGTTGTGATCATATGTAATGGGTCCAGTGTAAGATATGGCGTCCATACCTTAATTACACCTAAATGAGTACTAAATGAATACCCAAACAATTTCGAAAATATATTGCCCCAATTTCGCAACATTTGTTACACAAAAAGTTGCAACACATGTTATCAACAGTTTTTTTTACCGGTGTAAACGAACTGGGCAAATTAGGTTTTTTTAATGAACAACCTCATTGTTACTTACTCACTATCATTCTAAAGTGTACACCAGCAAAAAAAAAAAAAACGTGCATGAAAACTGCATATGAAATATTGCTACAGTTTAAATACATGATTGTGAAACGTATACTATCCTAAATTCATATTAAGGTAGAATTTTTTTAACAGTTCTATGGTTGTGAACGAGTGTTCATACACGAAAATAGATCTAAATGTATTCATAAGCTATGTGAATTGGCCAGCTGTTTAGTTTTGCTTGCATTACATTGTCTGTCGAAAGATACTCACGAAGCTTATTAACGTTCGCCAGTTGTAATGTTACGCAGATTAGTTTTGTGGTAAAGTGTAACTTCTCATTAAAGACCTTGTGGTGCTTGGAACATGCGAATATATATGTTTAATAGTTAACATCTTACAATTTAAAATGCTGTTTTACCATAAGGAACATGAGCTACTAAATTGTATTTTAAAAATTGCTGTCCCAGCTTGCGTTGAAATGCCCGTTACATTTTTTTTGGGCATCCCGTTCATCCCTACTACACCGTTTTTCAATCCCCTCCACTCTTCATAACACAATTTTTTTTACAGAAACTTCCACAGACTTACGGAAAATCACCAAAGTTTACTGCAATCGAATGAATGATAAGAAATGCATACGTTACATGCACCAGACTTTCGTGCCTATATATATATATATATATATATATATATATATATATATATATATATATATATATATATACACGTAGACTCCTGACTATCCGTGTGCGGATTATCCAATTCGCGGATTGTCCGCGCAGAATATTTCTCTTTAAATAGTTGAAAAAAGTTTAAAATTTTTTTTGAGAAATAAGTTAGTTATTTATGAATACACATTGTGTTTACTCGCATAGTATTAACCAACGTGCTATGCCCGAAACCGTATTTCGTAAGGCTTGAAGAAGATTTAAGTCTTTTCCAGCAGGCGAAACAGCTAGTGCCACGCATTAATGAATTAACGAGATTTTTATCTTGGATAAATATATATCTGTAAGTATTTTTTATTATTTTGGTTTTTAGATTATTGGCGCATTTCCCATAATCAATAATGCGAATAATTGAGACTCTACTGTATTAAATTGCTTCCTTTTTCTGCAGGAATGAATTTGATCATTTTTCCTTTCTACTGAGATCTAAGAAAGGGTAAAAGTGAACCTTCCGAGATTTTGGGCTATCTGAGGCATCGGCCCCCTCCATTAGTGCAGATAATCGGGAGTTGAATACATATATATATATATATATATATATATATATATATATATATATATACATAGACACACACACACACACAGTACCGGTCAAAAGTTTAAGACCACCATGTAAAATCATCAAACGGTTCATAGGACATAAAGTTTTGCCGCGATATCGCTGCCAATTTTTTCGAATATTCTTACAGGTATAAGAAAAGAATCCTCACAGATACAATCTGATGCTGTGCTTAGTTTAGGAGTTATGAAGTTTTGAATATTTTCTTGCAACCACAAAATTAGTACATTTTGCGATATAAAACAAATTGTATTGCCTATTCTATTGATGTTATTTCGACGTTGAATTTTTTATTGGTGTAGAAAAGTGTGCTTTTTATTTTTCTCAAATCGAAAAATATCCGAAAAATTTTTTGGCGGAAAAGCTAGGCACATTTTTCAAAAAACATTTTTTAAAGAATTTCCCTATTTTTTTTACGAAATTCAAAAATGTATAACTTTTCTGCCGAGTTAGCTACCGGAACCTGCTTTCTTCATCCGCGTTGCTCATCTTCTGCTCAACGGGTGGCATTACAAGCCCTATTTTGTGTGCGTGCGGTGTTTGGAGCAATTTTCCACTGTTTGCAGCTCTGTCAAGTTACAGCAATTACTTGACCTGTGTTTGTAAACAATGGGTAAGCAAAGTGTGTCAGACAATGTTAAATGGAAATAATTCGTACGAACAAGTGTAAAAACCCATAGACAGATAGCCCAGCTATTCAATGTAAGTAAGACATCAATAAAATAGGCCATACATTTGTTTTATATACCAAAATGTAGTAATTTTGTGGCTGCCAGAAAATATTCAAAACTTCATAACTCCTAAACTAAGTATAGCATCTAATTGTATCTGTGGGGATTATTTTCGACGAAGCATATTATATGTTCTTGGTAAACGGCTTGACATAAATAATAATGGACTATTTCATTAATTTGTCATGCAGAATCATTGCAAGAGAATTCTTAAAAGTTAGCCTTTTGCAATGATTCTGCATGACAAATTAATGAAAGACTTAATTATTATTTATGTCAAGCTGTTTACCAAGAATATATATTATGCTTTGTCTAAGAGAGAATGTTGATAATACTACAATATGAATAAATGTTATGGGTTAAAAACTTAAAATACAATAAAATTGTTTAACACTCCCCCTTAAATGCTATTTGTACGCAGACAAACCTAAAAATATGTTGCACTGAAACTCTTTAGGCAGACCTTTCGTCGAAGTCATCATTGGCGAATCCTCGGAATGGTAGGTGGAATAGAACACAAAAAATGGGGTCGAGGCGACGTGTCCGTAACATAAATAGTAATTTGAAATACTTATGCATATAAAATGAAAAGTTTACGCTTTGCAGATCTCTGAAGTTTGTATATACATTATTACTAACGTCTATGTTTTATAAAAAATGAAATGATCTTATAAGGATTCTTGCAATGGCATTAGTAATTTAAACTGAATGGTTTTTGTGGACTGCAAGCGAATGTTGCTGGGTTTCATTATAAAAACTCACAATGAAACGAAAACAAAAAAGAAGGCAATATTAGCTGATACTTCACGTTTCTAAACATTTTATTTAGGTGTAAAGTGCTCACAGAAAATTTACAGTCGCGCTACACCTATCCACACGTACAAGTGGTAGATAAACAGATGGGAAAACATAATTTTAAATCTACGCGTTTTTGAACACCAGCATGCAAAAACCCACAACATCAATCCTACATAATTATATTATCCATATTTAATGAGCAAAAATTTTTCTAGAATGACGTGTTTGTTAAGCGTAGTCTGTTCCGCCTACCCCACGCTCCCAAGTGTGCCCATTGTGCCAACGTACGAAAATAAAACAAATTTCAGACAAGGTCGGAACCTCATTGTTAAGACGCCACGCTCATTACAAACACTGATTCTAAGACTTCCAACAAGTCTAAAAACCGCCTTTTCCGTCAGCAGTACTTCAAAATATACTAACCGGATGTACATGAAACTTAGGTTGCGATCTGCACTGAACTTAGTTGCAGACTTTCCACTAATAACATTATATGGTCACCGCTTAGTGTCCCATAGCAAAAACCGTACTGCGGGAACCTTGCACGCTAGTTAAATGCTTGGCTCGTCGAGGCGACGCGGCATTTGATGCGCGCTTCAAGACCGAACCTTACTGCTCCGTCGCTATTGAGCCTCTCACGTGCGGGTAAGCGGCGCCCTTAAATGTAACAGATTTCGGAGTCAGAAAGTTGGTAAAATCTATAGGCTAAGGTCATAGTTTGTATTAATTGTTTTGAAAATTGGCTATGATTAACCTACAATTTTAATTTATGCGTTATGTCTTACATACCATGCGCCCTCTGGCCCCTCTTAAGGTTTCATACAGACAGGCCGTATTGTAGCCCTCATTCAAGGGCGCAACAACAGGGGGAAGCAAGGGCATATTGCTTTCCCCATTTTATGAATAACTGGAACACGTTCAATTCTTAAACCTGTCTACATAAACAATTTTACATGTTATTTATTTTAGTATTGTAATGTACTGTACAATTAAAAATAATTTTCACGAAAATAATTTTGCCCCAGTTTGTTGCAGTGCCTTACGTATACATATGCAATTCTGCTTCATGGTTATTGACAGCGTGTCTATGTGAAGAGCCGTATCTCATTTGACTGAGTCAATTACAATAAAGTCCCTGCAACACCTCGCGTCTGTGATTTGCCAGTAGAATTCCTAGGCTCGTGGGAGTTAAAATATCCAATCATTGACCACGAAGCAGAATTGCAGATGTGCACGTAAGGCACCGAAACAAAGTGTGGCAAATTTTTTTTTTTTTGCGAAAAACAGGGGTCCCTACAAATAATGTTATGAAAGCAAAACTCTATTGTCTAACATGGTTACCGTTGTACCTCCTTAAAGCTGAATTTTAGAACAGCAATTATTGTATTTGCACCCACCCTCTTCCTTTTTGGGAATTTTGAGTTGTTGCGCCCCTGCCCTGTGTGTTCGAGGGTCCGGGCGTAGTGTAATGGTCCTAGGGGTGCACTCCGCCCCTGACTCAACTCACATCATCAATTCTCCAGGCCGGTGGAAACAGCCTGCCCTTCCCTTCCCCTTCAGGCGACTGTTGTTAGCGCCGACATCTACTCTTTTCTCATCTCAGCCGTCAGCATCCACCACCCCCAACTTCTTTGTCCAACATCAGGCGCTTATGAACATTCACGAGTGTAGGGCGGGTCAGTAAATAATTCAAATTTATCGTGTTTGGATTGTTAGCCAAGGTAAGTTTATTCGCTCTGAAAGAAACTTTTTGAAGGAAGCCTTCCCTGCAAAATTATTTTGTAGTAACAACAAAATTATTTTGTGGTGGCCAAAATATTTTAGTGGTGTCAACCAAATGTTTTTGTGGGGACCACAAAATAAATTTTGCAGGGTAAATACCCACAACATATTTTGTAGCTACCATAACATATTTTTTCCCGTGATGTTTAAATTTCTTAACTGATGGCCTCTCGGTTAACTACTAAAACCAGTATTATATTTGAATATAAACATAATACGTGTAAGTATTGCACTTTGGATGTAGCATTTGGCAAAAAAATTTATCATGTGGATAATATGTAGGCTTCTTTTTTTTTTTTTTTCCCCCATGCAAGATGGAAACAATTATTTTGAAGGTAATTCGTTTCCTGCGTAAAAATAATTTTCAAAATTAACTTATGCTATATTTAAAGAGTCACACGGGCGAACTTTACAATTAAGTACCAAAAATATCCAGAAGTTGCTGTATGTATTAAAGAACACCGTATATTAGCCCTGTGTCTCTGATACAATCACAACTAACGAGAATAAACACTCGCGTTGATTAGAAAGACGAATCCAGAGCATCTCAAAATGAGTAGACACTGTTTTTTTCAATATATTATATCTAAACAACTACTGAAGGAATTCTTGTGAAACTACAATCGAGAGGTGTACTGGACTTTACTTAAAACTTTCCACCAATAAAAAGATGGGGTCACCACTGAAAGTGTCAGTCAGGCGAGACTCCTACGATACCACTGCACGCCGTTTCAGTGTCTTGTGGTAGAGGGGATACCGCGCCAGATGAGCCGGTCAACATCGCCCTTGGCGCCGTGACTCACTCACACTAACACACTGCCAGTAGGCGGGCGCCTTAAAACATCCAATGACTGGCTATGAAGCAGAGCTGCACATGTGCACATAACGCATTGAAACCAAACCGTGCAAAAATATTTTCGCCACTTAACTGTGACTATCTGTAGTGTCAACTAGTACACATCCCTGCAGAGGGACGCACTCAATATTTTTGTTCGGGGGGTGTTAGACAAAGCCGTAGCTAGGATTTTTTTTGGAGGAGGGGTGTCGTTGAGCCTGTGAAAGTTTTGATGTAATACCTGTCCCTCCCCCCTCCCAATACAGCGGGCGGTCCGAAGACTCTACTCCAGAGAAATTAGGATTTTTAAGCTTTAAGAGCCCTGTTCAGCTGGCGCATGAACTATGTTGCAGCGTGTTAGGAGAAAGTGTTTTTACGATACACTAATGAACGTGCGCTCGATATCTTTATGTACGAAATTTAAACACATTTAAATCTATGCTTCTCTATTTTTATATCATGTTTAGGAACATGGTTTCAGGGAACTTCAAAATGTCCAAAAATGGCTTTTTCAGACTGTTGTCACTTAAAAAATACCAACCTGAATAGTAAAACGAAAATAGAGAAGCACGCGCTGGCCTTTACTACGAACTTTCCATAAATAAAATAATAGTATCACTTCTTAAAGTCCCATAGGAAAACAGCCAACGTCCGAAACACTTAACGCTGTTTTCGTGCACCGCGCATGAAGGCAACGCGGTTGTTGTCCCACGAGCCAGTCTAGCCCTTATCGCCTGCCTGCTTCCATGCCTTACACGCGCAGGGGCGCACATTTCACGTTTTTCTTGGGGGGGGGGGGAGGAGGAGAGCAAGATTTCTTTTTCGGCGACAGTGACCTTGTTGCATCTTTATTATTAATTAAGCATGTATAAATTAGAAACTTTAATAATAAAACTTCAGTTTTATGTCCTTACGTTAGCATTGTTTAAATAACAAATTACACAAAAAACCATAAGGTGTAAAATAGGGCTACTTAGGCAGTTTCAGTATGGTAAATGAGGGTAGCGGGTCAGACCCCATAGACCCTCCCTGCTTTGATTTTGTTGTATTTTTCGAAATTTCCAGCATTTAATTTTAAATCCATACCGTTAATTTTATGAAACTAGTGGAAGTGCAACAGAAGACTAAATAGTAATACAGACGTGAAATGACATGGCGGTTAATGTGATACGGGCGAACTTCGCCTCTTATTGGCTGCCCTAGGTTGTTGATACCAGCCCCGTGTATGTTTGGTTCCTGCATGTTACGGCATGTCTCCTATTGGCCTGGCTGCCGGCTAGCAGGGCAGCCGCCTTACGCTGATTGACGGTAGGTGTTTCCGCCATGTTGCTGGCCAGCGAAGCCATTTTGTTGGCGTGTGTGACTGGGTTTACCCCCTACCGGCTATTTCACTTCAGTATTCATTAATATTCTGTGACGCAACGGTGGTGTTACCTCACAGAAAAAGTAACCATTATTAAAAAATTTTGTACACATTTCCCGGGGTTTTTCAACCTCCAAATCTAACACCCCCCCCCCCCTTCCTTAGGGATCGCCACTGACCCTGTGTACAGTTCTGATCAAGTGCAGGCCTGTTGGCAACAACCCACAAGCCGCCACTGAGAGGGAAGGTTTGTTTGCTCGTGTCTGGGGCGAGCGACAATAAACTTGGAGGTTTTATTTTGACGTCGTCTCATCTCGCGAGCAGCGCAGTTCCTCCACCAAATTGTCGACTAAGTCGAGGCTCCGGCCCCGCAGGGTAACAATTATCGTAATTCGTGCTTACCTCGAGCAGAAGGTAGGAGGAGGGGGCTGCGGGGGGAAGGGGCTAATTGTTGCGTCTGCCTTTGTCCCGCAGGGCTCGTAGCGCCGTGTTATTACGGCCAGAGTTGCCGCTGTCTTCCCCTCTAGCCGCTGTCTCCCCCACCCCTTAGCAGTGGTGTGTAATAGGAGTCACCTCCCCTTACCCCCTTCTACAGTCAAGGCTACCCTTTACTCGCGTACGATCTCGAGAACATCTCGCGAGTCTTCAAGAAGTTAGTGCAGTCAGGCCCTCCTAACTGGAAAACGGCAAACAAATCCCGTTTGGGTGAACGTATCTTGAGCGTTCTAGGCCTGGAAGTGTGGAAGTAGCAAGGACGAGCATGTGCATCCCTCCTGAGCCGAGCGTCCCAACCTTAGATTGCAGTACAGAGCTTGTGGCGCGCGTTGTTGCCAGATCACAACCATGTTACGAAGTTCGGGAGGTGCACTCCTTCAGAATTTTGAGCTTTATAATACTATATTCTTTATTATTCTAGTTGATATTACAATTTGTACAGCGTCACGCTTCAAAATATGTAATTAATAGCGTTTCCTATTACTTTAAAATAATAAATAATTCACAAACTCCGCTGATAGTAGCATCTGTCTGAAGACAAAAGCGGGGTTGGAGTAGTTGATGATTACGAAATTGATCATTCAAAGCCATTGACGTATGGGAACTGAAAAACATGTATTTTTCGTCACTTTTACTGTCCGCTAAGAATACAGTTAAAGTGGGAGAGGAGGTGTGGACGTTTTTACGTGCCCTCGAACAGCACAGGGCTTGGTAGAGAAACACGGGAGGAAAGGGGGAAGGAGTCGACCATGGTCTTTGTTAAGGAATCAACCCAGCATTCGCCTCGAGTGGTTTCGGAAAACCTTGGAAAACCAAAATCAGGATGGTCAAAGCCGGGTATCGAACCCGGGTCCTCCCGAATGAGAAGCGAGTGTTTTACCGCTTCTCTGCTCCACCGCACTTGGTTATCAAACAAACGATAGTATTTTTATGTTCTGCCGTGATGTCAACTTAGGCGTATCACTCACTTCCACTACTTCTTTGATAATTACATCTTAAGCCTAAACGAGAGCATATATAAAACAGTATGTCTACCAGCATTGTTTAAATTTATTTTATGGTATATTATGTAGTTATTTCAATACTGAAACACAAAGTTGAAGGATAATGATGAATTTTTGTCAGTCAAAAACTTACCTAAACCAGATAAATTTTTCTGTCAAGGAAACAAATTAGATGACGTAGTAAAACCTTATAAACAAACTGTATAGGAGTTTTATTTTTAAATTTGCTCTAATTTAGGATTTTAAAAATACTTACCATACAAGTAGTAGAAATGAAGGACCATTGCCTTAAATTTGTTTCAATATTTCATGTTAGTTTGATGTACTGTGTTGCCATTGTTTCTTCCTATTAGCGTAAATGGTTTCTTTGGAACATCCTATTTCTTCTAAAGCTTTCTTAACGCGTTAATTGTATGTGAACAATACTGGGATAAGATCAATACAATATTTCGCTCCCTTTCTTGTAGTCAACCTATATTACGGCTTTTTATTGCTTTATTTTTTTTTAACAAAAAATTACACACACGAAAAATTGTTTCTAAATCATACAACATAGGCTATACAACGAATCGCTCGGCCGCGAGACACTGTAGTTTCGCTAGAACCAGTTTAGGACACGGGACGAAGAAAACTGCTGACTAAAGGAAGCGTGTATATTATTTATTATCCTTTCCAGTGAAAACCTCATAGTCAGCAAAGATAACGGGACTTTTTTCTCTTCAGCCAACAACACTTCCAGCGACTTCAGCCAACAACACTTCCAGCGACACTCAGCTGTCGAGTTTGTAAGGCGAGCGCATGACAAAAATACGCCACACATTTCACAGCTATAAACAAGAGAACGGCTAAAGCTATTGAGGTGGGGTTGTTTGTAAAAATAGCTTTAGTTCATTACGAACAACTTCCTCGCTTTCACCCCCCCATCTAACATGAATAGCAAAAGAGTTTCTCACTGACCAACTTTTTGATGTTTCGGTTCGTTAAAAAAACGCACATAACGTTAGAAAAAAATGTCTGTACAACTAACGAAAAAAATTTAGCCTTCAGATTTCTTCGTTAGCGTCCAGATATATGAAGTTACCTAATAGTACCATGTTCAAAATATTGGTTTTTTAATTTATTCAACCCCTCAACTTGGCTATATAACCCGATGCGTGTTTCGATGCTGTACAATATGCAAAAATTTAGAGACCAAAGTTACAACGTGAAAATTTAAGGATTTATATAGCAACAGCGCGCGCCGAAACTAGGAGAGTGCTAACGTCTGTTACCGTGTACTGGAAAGAGAGAGCAAATGTCCATGTAACCCTGTACGGCAATCTAAGCCTATACCGTTTGAAATGTTCTGCGCCAGGACTAACATACCTAAAAAAGACATTGTTAATTAATATTTTTCCCGATATTTTACACCGTTAAAATTTAAACAATTAATTTCAAGGGTGTATAATTCTGATAGAAAATATGCTTTAATTAGTAGTGGCTATCTTAAAATGGGTACACACATGTGTAATGCTCTGTAAATGCTATTTATAAGAAGACACTTCCAATTTACGAGAATTAGTCCCTACCAACCATACACGCTGCAAGAAACTGCAGCGTTTTCAAGACTATATGTTGCCACAAAAAAATCGCGATTTATCACCATCTCTAGAAATTTACCTGTACTATCGAACACAATTAACAGATATTTTATTTTATTTAGTATTTGAAGAGTTACACGTGTAAACAAAACTATGTTATAAAGATGGCGATGGACGAGCCCGTGGACCCAGGATCAGAATTGTAACCAATTTCGTGTTCTAATGTTGAAGGCTTTGCAAGACAAATGTTGCCAACTTTGGACGTCTTCCGTGAAAGCAAGGTCTTCTTCATTTAACGTGAAGTTATATATAGGAACATGAAAAATTCGCGTTATGCTATGACAACAATCCACACTTCACTGACATTTACATCCTTGAGCAGTGGCATAACCAGTATTTGTGTAAGAGGGGGAGTTTAACCTGAGAATAATGTAATGAACACCGACCACCTCTGGGGGTCCGGGAGGCCACACCCGGGAAAATTTGGATTTCAAGGTGCAAAATAGTGCTATTTTTTTGCAATTTTTCGTACCGAAATATTGGATATTATAATGGTAAAAAATGCCAATATTTTAATATTATTAAAAAAAAATTGTTGCTAATGAGGGGTGTTAGAACCCCCAAACACCATCCTGGCTACGTCCCTGTCCTTGAGCACAAGCTGTGATGTCATTGGCCTTTACGCCTGATGTGATTTCATTTACGTATTTGACTGCTTTACACGCGACGGGCCATTGTACCGTATAAATGTTAATTGTTGTCTAACAACATTTCCCGCTGCAAGCTACGACATTGTATGCTAATGGAGGACGCCGAGCGAGCGAACAACGGTTTGCAGTAAGAAAATTACGAGGAATTTGCGAATCTCTGGTTATAAATCTCTTCTGATACGCTCCATAATTACCGCCAGCCGTCAGCAGTAAGGTCTTGACCGTACATGTGCAGAAGATTAAGTGAGGAATATCTTTGTCAGAGCATCTGGTATATGAACGGTGTGATGGAAAGAACTATGCAACGGGAGTGCATGACTGGATGTAGTTTTGTGGACATACTCCATTCCGATGGATTCGCACTTATTTTCTCGGACCCTGTGTGTCTCTTAGCCCCAAAATGTCGCTCTTCTGTTCGTGTCTGGGAATATACAGTCAGTCGTCCGTCCGTCTGTGCTTACGTGCACATCTGCAGTTCTGCTTCGTGGTCAGTGACTGGACGTTTTAACTCTCTCGAGCCTTGGGATTCTACCGGCAAATCACATACATGTGTTGTTGCAGGAACGTTATTGTAATTGGCTCAGTCTAATGAGATACGGCTCTTCACATAGAGACTGCTTAAAAAAAAAAAAAAAAAAAAAAAAAAAAAAAAAAAAATATATATATATATATATATATATATATATATATATATATATATATATATTGCTTTTGGGTGTGGCGCTGTTACAACCCCTTCTGTAACAGGGTGCGCCTTTTTTAAAAGGTTTTGCCACCCACGTAATTAACTATGTGCACGTAAAGTGTATCACTGAATAACACTTAAAAGTTCTTCGTCACGTTTTAGGGGATGCGAAGACGAGTGCAATGATACAGTACACTTAGGGTCGCAGAGGCTGGGAAGTATAACAACATAAATAGAGTCTGGAAAAATCCGCGGGTTCACTGACCTGTAGGCTAGCCTCCAAGAACATATATGTGTACTGAAGCAAACAACAGCTGCTCACTGATACTGTGATATAGGTCATTCGGAATAAAGTGAACACTAAACATTTAACCTTTGAAAAAAATCACTAGCCGTTACTGCATGTACATCACCACTAACAAGAGTTACTTTACTGCTTGTATGGTTGGTAGCGATTTATTGTACGTAGTTCCGTATATTTTCCTATTTGAATACAACATTAGTGAAAGAAAATATGATGAACTCGACCTGTCTGTATTTAATACACTTCAAAATATTTACTTATGATCTTATTGACATTCATGCTTACAGTATAATTAAACTCGATTGGCGCGAGAATTATGTGACGCTATCGCCGACTTCGAATCGACGTGGCCGTTATCGCTTGCTCCGCTGCTCCGCGCTTCAGACAGTTCAAAACTCCATCAACAGGTGGCATCAGAGTTAGGTTCTCGTCGCCAAGTTGCATCATTTGCGTGCTTTGCCGTTGTGCGTATATACACATTCAAAAGTATTGGAGTATTTATTTGTCTATGGGAAATTACTTTGAGTATCATTGCCGAAATGGCGTGAAACCCTCGGTAATCTGTAAATTATATTTTACGTTCGCCAGTATAGAAACAACATACATTTTATTTCACATGTTAAGAAAATACGTTATTTATTGTTTCTGAAGTGCGTCGTCGTTGTTCGTGGCAGTAGAACTGAACGAAACTTGAATTATT